>OY757019.1:36438325-36645825 GCA_963580285.1 Lucinisca nassula
GGACGAAAAATGATTTTGTACCACAGATATTATTCGCCGCATATCTCACCAATGTGAGAACATGCTTTCTTTTTTTTCTGGTGAATATGTGGTTTTCCTTGTTTTACTGCAAACATAGCTTGTTTGTGGTCATGAGAACCTCCGCATTGCTGACTTACAGTTATACTTTCTTAAAACTTTCTTAATTCTTGCTTCCCTGTCTATTTTCAAATTCCCAGTTGCGTATCTCCATCAGCCAGAATGAGGATGAACATTGTTCTATACTATAATAGGGGAAGGCCGTGTAATCATATCTATTCATTTATGTGGTAATATGTCCTATTTAAACCCAACTGGGCGGGGCTTGAAGAAATAATTGGGCTGCATGATGCTTCCACGCAGAGCCGAAACCGACCAGCACACGAGTACTGGTAAACCGCTTAGAGGATCTAACCCTGCCTAGGCAAAGCGGTGCGAGGCGGACGGTCCCTGTTAATAAACCCATTGGTTTCATTGGGCGGCAGGGCTTGAGATGTCATTTTATCTCAATGTCGGGTGAAAGTCCCACAAAATTGGAAGCAACGTCTCCAAAATGACCTTTACAGTGTTGACGGGGACGTTAAACCTCAAATCAAATAAAAAAAACCCCAACTTTTCGAATACACAGTGCCAGTTAGACTTCCTTATTCAATTGTACCACAAATACTCCCATGCCTGGGACTGACTTGTGACTACCGTTGACAGACAACGGTTATTTATAGCCGCACTCTCTAAGACGCTGGGCTTTAACCCTTTTTGTCCCAAATGGACTCATCATCCTCCTGTATAGCAGGAGTCCATTTTAAAATTTAGGGGTGTCAGGTTGTGTTTCCTTTAAAATTTATTTGGAAAATGGGTGAACTTTCAGCAAACTGTCTAGGCCCTGCGGCGTCTGATCTGGGTCTGCATTGTTTGCCAATTACCCGTTCAGGGGTTTCTGGTATAAAATGGGTAAATGCACAGAATCATAGTGTCCACACAAAATTCCAAGTTCTTCCCAATACAATCATACAATCAAAACTCTCTCTCTCTCTCTCTCTCTCTCTCTCTCTCTCTCTCTCTCTCTCTCTCTCTCTCTCTCTCTCTCTCTCTCTCTCTCTCTCTCTCTCTCTCTCTCTCAGCTCAATCTGTCAAATGTACAAACCGAGATCACGGTTATTTAAAGCCGCCATAGTCTTGTCTCTGTGACGTCAGAGTTTATAAATAAACTGTAAATAGAGAATACCAGGTGAGTGTCTTTTGATATCAAGTTTATCAGGCAAGGCTTCGAGAACGCTTGTATAATCGCGAGGCTTGCCGAGCGATTCTACATGCGTTCTCGAAGCTGAGCCTGATAAACCTGATATCAAATGACACGAATCTGGTATTCTGTTTATCAGTTTATCCCCTTGTACGCTCTTACATTAGCAATTTCCGATTATTTATTGATGGTCCTCAGTGCATTTTATGTATCAGCTGACCATTTGTTTTCCAATATTTTTTTTTTCCAAATATAGTTTTTTCCATTTTTTTTTCAAGTAATAATAACATTTTGCCAATTTTTCCAGCATTCATAAAAGTGCAATGTCACGTTGACCTGATAAAGCTAACTTGTCCTGAGATAGCATATCTTTATCAGGTCAGTGTGCTACAATGCAATTAATATAGGAGGTAACTGATAAAAAGAGAATACCAGGTGAGTGTCTTTTGATATCAAGTTTATCAGGCAAGGCTTCGAGAACGCTTGTAGGATCTCGAGGCTTGCCGAGAGATTCTACATGCATTCTCGAAGCCGAGCCTGATAAACTTGATATCAAAAGACACTCACCTGGTATTCTCTTTTTATCAGTTTATCCACTTGTGCACTCTTAAATTAGTAATTTACGACCAATTATTGATTGTCCACAGTGCGTCCCAGCATTCTGGCGGTCGATATTTTTAGTATCAGCTGTCTACAGATTTCCTATAATATTTTCTTTTCAAGTAATCTTTTCATTTTTTCAGGTAAAATGTGTTTTTGTCATTTTTCCAGTAGTCCGGTTCATTCGTAAAAGTGCAACGTCACCATGCGTTGACCTGATAAAGCTCACTTGTCCTGAGATAGCATATATTTATCAGGTCAATGTGCTGCAATGCAATCAATATAGAGGGTAACTGATAATACCGTTTATAGCACTCCTTGTTGGGAATATAGCGGCAAATTCTTTACGGTAAAGTTTCAGGGAACAGATACTGTCGTTATAACGAGTACCCTCTGTAGAATCTTCCACATAAAAGCTTTTGGCAGACTCTATGGCAACTTCGCATGACTGTTTCCCAATGACCCGTTTTGGGATGGGTTAGCACATTTCAATATTACAGCATTGCGAGTCGTTTATTTTCATTCCGCTCTTTAGCTCACCTGTCACGTAGTGACAAGGTGAGCTTTTGTGATCACTTTTTGTCCGTCGTCCGTCGTGCGTGCGTCCGTCCGTGCGTCCGTCCGTAAACAATTTCAAATAAGTATATCTCTAATACCCCATGGTCAATCTTGATCAAATTTCATGAGAAGCATCATCAGGTAGGGGGAAAGGCTGCATAAGGTTTTTCGGCTGATCAGATTGGAATTCTGGTTGCTATGGCAACATATAGCTCCCATAGACTTACAATGGGAAAAAATTAAAATATCTTATTCTCTGAAACCACAGGACCCAGAGCTTAGATATTTAGCATGTAGCAACGGCCAGTGGTCACCTACATAATTCCTGCCAATCATGCCCCTGGGGTCCAAATTGGCCACGCCCCGGGGCCCCTTCGCTCCCATAGACTCATAATGGAACAAAAAGCTTCAAAAATCTTCTTCTCCGAAACCACAGGACCCAGAGCTTAGATATTTAGCATGTAGCACCGGCAAGTGGTCACCTACATAATTCCTGCCAATCATGCCCCTGGGGTCCAAACGGGCCACGCCCCGGGGCCCTTTAGCCCCTATAGACTCATAATGGAAAAAAGCTTCAAAAATCTTCTTCTCTAAAACCACAGGGCCCAGAGCTGAGATATTTGGCATGTAGCAACGGCAAGTGGTCACCTACATAAATCCTGCCAATCATGCCCGTGGGGTCCAAATTGGCCACACCCCTGGGCCCCTTAGCTCCCATAGACTCATCAGGGAAAAAAAAGCTTCAAAAATCTTCTTCTCTGAAACCACAGGGCCCAGAGCTTAGATATTTAACATGTAGCAACGGCCAGTGGTCACCTACATAATTCCTGCCAATCATGCCCCTGGGTTCCAAATGGGCGACATCCCGGGGCCCCTTCGCTCCCATAGACTCATAATGGAACAAAAAGGTTCAAAAATCTTCTTCTCGGAAACCACAGGGCCCAGAGCTTAGATATATAGCATGTAGCAACGGCAAGTGGTCACCTACATAATTCCTGCCAATCATGCCCCTGGGGTCCAAACGGGCCACATCCCGGGGCCCTTTAGCTCCTATAGACTCATAATGGAAAAAAGCTTCAAAAATCTTCTTCTCTGAAACCACAGGACCCAGAGCTGAGATATTTGGCATGTAGCAACGGCAAGTGGTCACCTACATAAATCCTGCCAATCATGCCCCTAGGATCCAAATGGGCTACGCCCCGGGGCCCCTTAGCTCCCATAGACTCATAAAGAAAAAAAAGCTTCAAAAATCTTCTTCTCTGAAACCACAAAGCCCAGAGTTTAGATATTTAGCATGTAGCAACGGCAATTGGTCACCTACATAATTCCTGCCAATCATGCCCCTGGGCTCCAAATGGGCCATGCGCCGGGGCCCCTTTGCTCCCATAGACTCATAATGGAAAAAAGCTTAAAAAATCTTTTTCTCTGAAACCACAGCACCCAGAGCTTAGATATTTAGCACGTAGCAACGGCAAGTGGTCACCTACATAATTCCTGCCAATCATGCCCCTGGGGACCAAAAGGGCCATTCCCCGGGGCCCCTTAGCTCCTATAGACTCGTAATGGAAAAAAAAGCTTCAAAAATCTTCTTCTCTGAAACCACAGGGCCCAGAGCTTAGATATTTAGCATGTAGCAATGGCAAGTGGTCACCTACATAAATCCTGCCAATCATGCCCGTAGGGTCCAAATGGGCCACGCCCCAGGCCCCCTTAGCTCCCATAGACACATAATGGAAAAAAGCTTCAAAAAATTTCTTTTCAGAAACCACAGGGCCCAGAGCTTAGATATTTAGCATGTAGCAATGACAAGTGGTCACCTACATATTTCCTGCTAATCATGCCCCTGGGGTCCAAATGGGCAACGCCCCGGGGCCCCTTAGCTCCCATAGACTCATAATGGAAAAAAGCTTCAAAAAGAAACTTTGAAGCACGGAACTTAGATACATGTATTTAGTGTCTAGCAACATAAAATAGGCAGCTACATAAATCCTGCTAACCCTGCCCCTGGGGTCAAAATTGGCCACGCCCGAGCTCATCACCTCCAATAGACTTATAATGGAAAAAAAACTTAAAAAATCTTTTTCTATGAAACCATTAGGCCCAGAGCTTAGATTTTAGTATGTAGCAACGTCAAGTGGCCACCTACATAAATCCTGCCATTTATGCCCCTGGGATCCAAATTGGCTACACCCCAGGGCTCTTTAGCTTCCATAGACTTACAATTGGAGAAACTTCAAAAATCTTCTTCTGAAACCAAAGGGCCCCTATAATGAAAAAAAAGCTTAAAATGGGGAAAAAATCTTCAAAAATCTTCTCCCTGAAACCATAAGTCCCAGAGCTTAGGTATTTAGCATGTAGCAATGTCAAGTGGTCGCCTACATGAATCCTGCCAATCATGCCCCTGGGGTCCAAATCCTGTGGCCCCTTAACTCCAACAAACTTAAAATGGAAAAAAGCTTCAAACATCTTCTTTGAAACCATGAAGACCTTAGATATTTAGTATATAGCAACACAAAATGGTCGCCTACTTAAATCCTGCCAACCGTGCCCTTTGGGTCAAAATTGGCCAAGCCCCAGGGCTCATTAGCTCCTATAGACTTATACTGGAAAAAAAAAAAATCTTTTTCTCCAAAACCATAAGGCACAGATTTTGTTCGATTTGAGGTTTTACATCCCCGTCAACACTGTATAGGTCATTTTGGAGATGTCTCTTCCAATTTTGTGGACTTTTACCCGACATTGAGATGAAATTACATCTCAAGCCCTGTCGCCCAATGAAACCAGTAGGGTTTATAAGCATGGACACCGCTTTGCCTGAGCTTAGATATTTAGTATGTAGCAATGTCAAGTGGTCTCCTACACTAATGATTTTCTGGTACACAGGTGAGCGATATAGGGCCATTGGGCCCTCTTGTTTTGTTTTTGTTTTTATTCTACACACAGCTTGTAAATAGAGAATATTTATTTTTGTTTTCAGGTGAATTCTGAATTTTGCAACACACGAGATGGACTATTTTGTCATGATGAATAGACATGATAAATAGAGGCTCGTTGCGACTCTACCTGCGCATTCAGCCTGCACGGCGACCACAAGGCAAGAAACTGCCAAAGTTGAAACAGGCCCCGAGGTTTTAAAACTTTTTTCATTCTCAACTCACCTGAGCATGACATTTGTTCTGCTCACAAATTTTAAAATGCCAACAATTGTTGGCATTTTAAAATTTGTGAGCAGGTCAAATAACAGTCTCTGCTATCTGAGAAAGAAAAATCGCCAAACTTCTTGGTATTTTAATTTTTATTAGCACCACAAATTTCATGCTCAGCTGAGTTGAGAATGAAGAAAGTTTTATAACCTCGGGGCCAGGCCAGCAAGAGGCGAGCATTCACCGGTTCCATCTGCAACCGTTTAGATACATTGGAACTTACTTCAGATGATAGAGAAGAGAACGGGTCAGTCTTCAAAGACATTGTTCACTTAAGAAATAGATCAGCGCTAGCTGTGATTTGTTGAGTAATAGATCACAGTTTGGAGGTCAGTTGTAAAGTAGACAAATCACGAGCGCGTATCTAAACTTACAACTGACCCACAAACTGTGATTTATTACCCAACAAATCGCTGACTATAGAGCTGATCTATTTCGATTGTAACACGCTGGAAATCGGCAATAATGCTGTTGTTTCCTTCAAAATCTCACAATAAATCCCGCTACAATTATCCACTGAAACACATGCATGTATATCCTTTACTAACGTTTTCGATGCGAGAAAATGACGTTACACCGTCTAACGCTAAGTAAATCGACTAGTGACATCATAAATTGGCAGTTTTTAATGACGTCACTCGTCCGGCTTTTCCAAGCCGCGTGATTTGTTGCAGAATAAAACACAGTTATTTTCCATTGCCTGTATAGGCGCGCTGTGTTCGAATCTTCAGCAATGAATTCCCTATGATCAGTACCTCGCAAACACCAAAAAATAGAAGTGAAAGCAATGATCAGGAATCGATACAATTAACCCACACGTCCCATCAGAGACACCAAAGGGAAAGAAACACAAACATGAAATAAATAGAACCTAATGGAAACATCAACAGTGGAAAGCCAAAAGGATAGTTACAAAATCGCCAATTGTCTATCCAAAGCAAGAAGATATAAGCGCCACACACAAAGATATATACAAAGACTGGTTTTACGAGAATGACGAAAAAGTAATCAAGGGACTCCTTGAGAAAAACCAAAAGGACAAGGCATACCCTGGTGATACCAGTTCAGTATAAAAAAGACTGTCTATTCAACGCCAAACGAGGCTCAGAGATATTAAAAACTCCTGTCTCAGCAACACGGCTGATAAAACGAAGTCCTTTGCAGACAGAACTAACACAAAGAAGTTCTTTGCTGCATGGTCACCGGAGCTAAGGAACCACTCCACTCCACTCATTAGTGCTTTAATGTGGAACTAGTTTTTTGACCGACAAAGATAGACTGAGCACTTTGAGGGTAACCTTAATCGTCCTTCTTCTATCAAAGTTGAAGTCATCAACATGCTATAACATGTGGAATGTAATCTGCTGCAGAATCAGATGCGGAGTTTTACAAAGCCAGATGCAGAGAAACAGTTATTTCACATTACTGGAGAAAAAAAGCCATCTCTCAAGAATTAAAGGATGCATCAAGTATCAACCCCTTCAAACGGAAACGTAAATCTCAAGTTTATGGCAATAATCGGGTCATCTCTTAATTGTCGATTGCTGGAAAAATTCTTGCACTGACTGAATTTACACATTGAGCAGTCAGGGTTTCTGCTAGAAAGCTAGTGTGGATTGAGGAAGGACGGTGGAACAATCGACATGATCTTCACAGCAAAGCAGCTTTAAAGGAAATACTAGCTCCGACGCTGTTCGGAATGACGTTTCCTGTCATACAGATGCTTTCCAGGATGCTGGCAACGGTACTCCTACTTGGAAAGCTTTTCAACCTAAGAAGTTTGCAAGCCAAAGCCAAGGTACAGGCAGAGGTGCTATATGAGGTTCTCTTTGCAGATGCCGTGACAAAGGGTGCTCCTCCAGAAGCGAAGATGCAAAAGTACAAAAGTAAATCAAGTACATGTGTCATGTGATAGCTATGATCTTACTGTCCACATCAAAATACTGAGATTGTATATCGCATACAAGGAGCCCACTATCACAATGAAGTGTTAATGAATGCAAGTGTTAGACAAGTTCACCTACCTTGGAAGCACATTGTCAAGAGTTGCGCACATTGATGGTGAAGGACTGCCAAAGCTATTATAGCATTTGGCCAACTCAGTGGAAGTGTAATCAGACTTAACACAAAGTTGAAGGTCTACAGAGGTGTGGTGATGCCGACACTATTATATGCATGTGAACATTGGACAGTTTACCAACGGCACGGCAAAAGACTGAGCCACTTCCATACAAGCTGTTTTAGAAAACTTCTAAAGATTAAGTGACAAGACAGGATTCTAGACAGAGAAGTCCAGAAAAGGAACAGGGATGCAGAGTGTGACTACTCTTCTGAAACTGGCACAGTTAAGATGAACATTTGCCAAAGAAAATTCTCTATGGGGAACTACAATATAGAAAACGTTCCCATGGTCATCAGAAAAAAAACGATTCACGGACTCTCTCAAACACACCTCCCTACCATTACCGCCCCCTAAGACTTCACCACACGAAAATACCAACAGAGTCGTGGGAAATGCTTGCAAAGGACCGAGTAAAGTGACGGGCCTCATCAGAAAGAGGGCTGGTGATGGTGAATACGAGGCAAAACGAATTGCTGAGAAGCGACAGCGCAAAGTTAGAGCTAAGGCACCACCGATACAAACCATTCTTGCTTTGTCTGCATCAGACAAAGAGCTAAGGTATCTCAGAACATATATTCTTGCACATCAGACAAGGAAATCCGTGATTTTACCCTGGGATAGAAATTTATGTTCTGACCCTGGTGTTCCGACCCAGGCAACTAACACAAATGCGCTTCAATTGCCAGAACTACTTCCGCATTACTTTTATTTTGTTAACAATATACATGTGCGAGCTGTCAAAACTAACCGGCAAAAAAAAAAAAAAAAAAAACGGAATAAAAAATCAATAAGAATGATAATTATTTGACTCATTTATTGTTAAAGGACAATGATTACAGGCATTTTGTATGAAATCTTAAAAAGAAGAAAAGAAATACTGTCTGTAGTTCTGCTATTTGCAACAAAATAAAAAGGAAATGTTTGGGAGGTGTTGTGCAAGAAAAAGAATCCAATATGGGGTTCTATTGTAGCAAGGCGTTTCCAACCCTAGGAATGACCGTGCTGAGCGGAACCTCGGCAGAGCCTCGGTTCCGCTCAGCACGTTCATCCCTCGGGTTGGAAACGCCAATCTGCAACAGAACCCCATATCAGATTCCTATAAACAATAGGAATCCACGCAATTGATTAAGATTGGTCATTGTGAGGTACGATAATCACAGATGAGCGATGATTATAATTATTATTATTATCATCATTATTAGACCCAAATTAGAAGCCACAAATGGCCAGGTAGTCCGGCCCCAGACCCTTTCTTTACTTTTTTCTCCCTTTCTTCTTCTTTTCTGGAAGGGACATAAAGCTTGCATAGCTAAAAGAATTGTGCTTTACTTCAGTCCCTCGGCTAGAAAGAGTGAGGGAATGAATGTTTCAGTTTTACGTCCCACCAACAGCTAAGGTCATACGGAGACGGGACCTCGGTTTAAAGACTCATCCGAAAGTCCGGAGAAGCCCGGGATCGAACTGCGACCCGTGGTTTTTTTTTTCAAGGCGAGTAGCGTAACCACTCGATCACGGAGGCTTCTTGGCTAGAAAGAAAGTTTTTTGTTCAGGGAAAGGTAACTTGAAATTGGAGTGAGTGAGTGTTTCAGTTTTACGTCCCACCAACAGCTAAGGTCATACAGAGACGGGACCTCGGTTTAAAGACTCATCCGAAAGTCTGGAGAAGCCCGGAATCGAACCTGCGACCCCTGGTTTACAAGGCGAGTAGCGTAACCACTCGACCACGGAGGCTTCTAACTTGAAATTGGATTAAAGAGGAACAGGATAAAATAATATAACGTATGAGAGAGATGGATATAGACAAAAAACGACTGGAGCCAGTCTAATGGCCAGGGTCTGCTTTGTTTGATTAAATATTAGAATTTAAGGGTTAAACGAAACAAGCTAAGTGTCAGTTTAGGACTTTTCCACAACCTACACTCACAGCATTACGTTAACAAGTCCTTGTAGTGAACATCCCTCTTAACCCCACTTTATATAATGTAAACCTTGGTTTACAAGGGTATACATTATTTTTCTTATTTCTGCTCCAAGACATAGGTTGTGGGTACTCGTTAGAACCGCCTCACGGAGGCGGTTCTAACGAGCACCCACAACCTATGTTTGAAGTATAAATAAGAAATATATCACAAAGTTTCATCGGAAAAGTAACTATTTGGAGATAGGTCACACAGATGTGTTATAATATCGTTTGTTTTGTTTGTTTGATTTAAGGTTTAACGTCCCCATCAACACTGTATATGTCATTTAGGAGACGTTGCTTCTTTTGTGGGACTTTTACCCGACATTGAGATGAAATGACATCTCAAGCCCTGTCGCCCAATGAAACCAATAGGGTTTATAAGCATGGACGGACCGACTCGCACCGCTTTGCCTGGGCAGGCTTAGCTCCTCTGAGCGGTTTACCAGTAATCGTATGCGGTCGGTTTCAGTTCTCCGTGGAAGCATCCTGCAGCCGACCTATTTCTTCAAGCCCCGATGGGCGGGGGCCTGTTATAATATCGTAATGGACAACAGAACCAACATAGATGTCAATGCGTTTGTCAAAGGCGTGTATTTTACGTAACACTATGCACACGTTGTTCTTTTTAATTGAGAATATAGGGTCTTGAGCTATGAATATAGATAAGTTAGATTGTTTTACTACTACAATAGATAATGCCAATGTCATAATCAGTCTTAAAAGCGCCACTTATAGGCATGAAAACGTCAAAATCATCGGTTATTAAATTCGCACATCTGATTGGCAGATGTGACAGTTTAGCAGAAATGATTTACAATAATTATATTATATGTATTTTAATTTGCTTATTAATCATTAACATATCGTGGTTTTATTAAAACATAATGTCTGCGATGTCCAGCTAGACCGATCATACGCCGAGAATCTGAAGCGCCATTAACTTTGTCATTCCGTAGCCAAAGGTCTTTTCTGTTCATTGTTTCGCATTGCTCGGGTGTAGTTTGACTTCCGCCGTCAGTACGAATCACATTCATTTAATAATTTAGGGTGTTTCAGAGCTCGAGAACCCGAATTTTTAATGCAGCTGTGATACGTTTCTTTTTTCTGCTCCAATATAAATTGTTGGTACATGTTAGACCCCTAAACGGGGCTGTAGTATATAGTGTTATGTGTATCCACAATCTGATCTGTATTTTTGAGTAGAAAATAAATGATGTTAAGCCTTATGAACTGAGTATTAAGTTGGTTTTACAGGGTTTCAATTATACTGAGCTGTTTACGTGATTAAAAAATGAAGGTTCAGCCGTGACTGAGAAAAAAAAAATAGAAAAAAAAAACAACAACAACAACAACAGAACAACAACAAAAAAAACAGAGAGAAATCAAAGCGCCAAAGGCACTGAAATGACAGGTTTAATTATTGTCTTTGAAGTTTAACGGAAAAGTCAGCCCATAGGGGCTTGAAGAAATATATGGGCTGCATGATGCTTCCACGCAGAGCTGAATCCGGCCCGCACCCTAGTACTGGCAAACCGCTTAGAGGATCTAAGCCTGTCCAGGAACCGCGGTGCGAGGCCGACCGTCCATGCTAATTAACCCTATTGGTTTCATTGGGCGACAGGGCTTGAAATGTCATTTCATCTCAATGTCGGGAAAAGTCCCACAAAATTGGAAGCAACGTCTCCAAAATGACCTTTACAGTGTTGACGGGGACGTTAAACCTCACATCACGTGAACAAGTCCGTGAAATGAAGACCCCCCTAAATCCCACTTTATATAGAGAAAACTGGGGTTTACGGGGGTAAACATTATTTTCCTTATTTCTTCTCCAAGCCATAGGTTGTGGGTACTCGTTAGAACCGCCTCAATGAGGCGGTTTTAACGAGCACCCAAAACCTATGTTTGTAGTATAAAGAAGAAAAATATCACGGATTTTCATCAAAACTTAGCCATTTTGGAGATGTGATAAAATCCACTATGGCGCACGGGTGTTTTATCGTAATGCAAAGCGCCAAAGGCACTGAAATGACAGGTTCTATTATTGTCTTTGAATTTTAACGGAAAAGTCCACACTACGTGCATATTAGGTCTCGTTGAGACTGTCAGTCAACATAACCAAAGCGGTTAACCAACATAACTCACAAAATAAATAAATGAATAAAAAACGCTACAAATTCAGTTATGCAATGTTTGCAGATGTTAACCGAGTATTGTGATTCTGTGTATCAATTAGGCTGTTCTGACGAGCGCCCGCAATCTATGCTTGAGACTTTATTAATTTTTGCCAATAATACTTTATCTAAAAATGTCTTCTGTTTATGTCCCCTGCTGAATATTCTTGCCAACTTTTCAAACCTATTTTGCATACAGGCAGTGTGGACCCTGATCTGACAGCTCTCTATGAGCACATTGTTTGCAATGATGACTTTTAAACTAACCAGCAGACGACAAAGCAGACGACAATACAATATCAACGGTCATGCAAGAAATAGAGGATATTTGATTTTTTCAGTGTAAGATCGAATTTTATTTCATCGAATGAACACCAAAACTGTTATTTTCACGAGTGGCGTAGCCACGAGTGAAAATAGCAGTTTTGGTGTTCATGAGTGAAATAAAATTTGATCTTGCACTGAAAAAATCAAATTTTCTGTTTCTTACATGCTTCAAAAGGCAATATTTAGCGTCTTTAATGGTGTCGCTCACATTCGGAGAAAATTATCTTTGTTCCTGTACGTTTCGCGTCAATTTAGTGGTGTCCATCGTGTTTAGTGGGTATACTATTGGGTGTAAACTGAAAGTTTGCACCTGAGAAATGGCCTGGGATGGTATTATTATGAATGATTAATGAAATAATTGAGAGAGTAGTTTTCCAAAGAAGTTGCTGGCAAGTCTAACGTCGCGCGACAAAAGACGTGACGTCAGCGTCATAAATGACGTCAGTAACGTCCCCGTCACACATGAACGGGCTATGCGTCAATTAGAATACATTTCAGTATTGTTCAGTTATCTGACAAAGATAAAATTGAAATTAGAGTTAGATTTGAAGAAAAAAGTAGTCCCAAACAGTGAAAAATAAAAAATCGTATTTTCACTGTTTGAAACAGTGAAAATATCGATTTATATTTCACCGATAAATCTCTATCTTTCATTGAAAAGCGTGTAAGAAATACATATTATTACTACAGTAACTTGATCTGACGCATTGTATCACGTCTAGTGGATGTTTCCAGATCAGCGTATCACACGAGACGCGCAGCGTCGAGTGTGATGCGTAAGATCTGGAAACATCCAAGAGACGTGATACTGTGCGACAGATCAAGTTATTTTAGTGATAATACGTTTATTATATACCTTTTTTCGCTTTTAATAAAGTCTTTTGTCAACGTAAATTGGCGGGAAACTTTGACGTTACATTCTGTGTGTAAGTGACGTCATCATTTCGAACGTTTGGTTCCGCGTTATCGATGGCTGTTTTCTAACGTCGCAACAAATGCCGGGACTCAGGGTTTGCAGGAGTGTGATACGGAATCGGAAAACGCGAGTGCGTGATACGGGATTCTGTATTTTTGTGTCGGAAAACTGATAGTAGACAGCAGTATTTCTTGTAGGTATATAATAAAGCATTGTATCACATGGATGTGTTGTGGATAGTACCTGTTCCATTGCTGTAGTATTTATTTATTTGATTTTACGACCCTTCCAAGAATATTTCATTAATTTTAAGCCCATCGGGACGATAAGCGGAGTAACAGGAACAAAAACACCTGACCTACCGTTACAGAACTTTTGGCGTCTCAGATTTGACTCGAGCGAGGTTCGAACTCACAGCGATTAGAGATTTAATGATTACAAGTCAGCGCTCTCATCAGCTAGACCACGGAGGCCTATATATCATGATTTATAATGAATGCCCCTCGCCAAAATGGATTGGACTGCATGGTGCTTCAGAACATGAGTGCTGGTAAACCGTTATGGCTAAGCCTGCCCAGGAAAAGTTATGCAAGTTATAAACCCTAGCGGTTTCGTTGGGCTGTAGGGCTTGAGAAGTCATTTCATCTCAGTGTTGGTTAAAAGTCACACAACAGTCTCAAAACTGATCTAAATAGTGTTGCTTGGAACGTAAAACCTCATTTCAACCAAACACATGATTTAAATGAATACAGCAAATTAAATAAGTATTGTAGACAAATAAATCGTTCGATGGCGACAAAGCAGACGACACGCAACAGCTAGGGCAACAAACGTGCCACCTTAGGTATCATAACGTCAGATCCGTCAGTAATCATTTGTCGTTAGGCGATTGGCACACGTGACGTTTTAACGGAATAGTCAATTGTTTTGATTTACGAATTGGATTTTATTAATTGTATCTTAAGCTAAGAAACGTCTTTCAATGATAACAAAAAAAATCATTTTAAAACGGGCAGTTGCAGTCACCCCTCATTAAACCGATACTCCCCGCCCATCGGGGCTTTGAGAAATAGATTTGGCTGCATAGTGTTTCCACGCAGAGCTGAAACTTACCATTCATGAGTACTGGTAAACCGCTTGGAAGGACTAAGCCTGCCCAGGCAAAAATGATTTGAGTCAGACCGTCCAATGCATATAAGTCTTGTGGTTTCATTTGGGTGGCAGGGCTTGAAATGTCATTTCATCTCAATGTCGGATAAAAGTCCCACACGATTCGAAGCAAGTCTCTAAATTGACCTAAATAGTGTTGACGGGGACGTTTAACATAATTTCAAACAAACAAATCATTACACCGACATCCAAAATAACGACAAAACTCGATTTATCAGATGACGTCGCGTCTGAGAGTGTAATAACGCCATGTAATATTTTCGATAATCCACTAGTGGATTAAATAAGCAAATTAGCTAGATACGTCCGGTAACTTTACACGTACGACGTCCTTAACGACGTTGCGTTTACTAATGCCGGAATATTTATATTTTGTGTAAACAATCGTGAATAAAATACGTTTTAAATGTCATATGATAAATATAATCTTGCATTCGTGTTTATGTATTATTGAATTTATTAAATTCGTTGAGGAAAAGGGACAAAATGCTCGGCACAGCCTCGCATTTTATCCATTTCCCTCAACTCGTTTAATAAATTCAATAATACAATTGCACTCATGTAAGATCCTCTATATAACAATAGTTTCAATGGGACGAATCCTTATCTCAAGATGATGTAGACTAATGAAGGTGTTTCATCTCAATGTCGGGTAAAAGTCCCACAAAATCGGAAGCAACGTCTACAAATGACCTAAGCAGTGTTGACGGGGAGGTAAACAGATGATTTTAAAATGAATACAGCAAATTAAATAAGTATTTCAGACAAATAAATCGTTCGATGGCGACAAAGCAGACGACACGCAACAGCTAGGGCAACAAACGTGCCACCTTGGGTATCATAACGTCAGATCCGTCAATAATCATTTGTCGATAGGTGATTGGCACACGTGACGTTTTAACGGAATAGTCAATTGTTTTGATTTACGAATTGTATTTTATTAATTGTTAATTGACATATTATCAATTGACATATTCAATATAACGACAAACCCGTTTTAACAATACATGTATGTAGTTTCAATGGGACGAATCCTTAGCTCCAGATGATTTGGACTAATGAAGATATTCAAAAATAGTGTACTTAATAGAAGTGAAGGCAATGATCAGGAATGTGGAGCGTTGTGGTGCAGTGGTAAAGCATCGGATTTGAGATCGAGAGGTAGCCGGTTACACCTCGCAAGCGCCACGTGCTGTTTCCTTGACCAAGAAACTTTATCCACATTTCTCAGTACTGGTTCCTACTCAGGAAAAGAGGGCCACATGGAAGATTAGTACTAGTACTAAATGTGTTACCCTCTATAAATAAGGTCGATTATTATTATTATTATTATTATTATTATTATTGTTGTTATTAGGAATCGATACAATTAACCCACAGCTCCTATCAGAGACACCAAAGGGAAAGAAACGCAAACATGAAACAACAGACCCTAATGGAAACATCAATAGGGGAAAGCAAAAAGGACAGTTACTTTCCCACAAAATGGCCAATTGGCTATCACAACAAAATAGTGTAAGTGATAGACACACCTTAACAAAAATAAACCGCGACTCAAGAACCGCCTTGGAACGGTCAGTGAAACGAATTCCACTGGGGGTGGGGTTGTACTTAAATCTATTTTACGAGGCCACAATCCTCGCCCTTATTACCGTCGCGATTTAGACAAATAATTTGTTCAGTCCTCATGAAGGCCTCCTATATATGACAATGAAACCATCCACCTAATATGTTTAGAGTAGTACATTTCTTTTCAAAGTATAGGGGCGTCGGTTGTGTTTTATTTGCAAAAAGTTGTAAAATGAATGAATTTGAAGCAAACAGTGTAGAACCTGATCAGACGCCGCGTTCTGCGGCGTCTGATCTGGGTCTATACTGTTTGCCAATGACCCAAAAGGACGCAAGACATATACATGTAGGTGTTTCATACTGAAACACAATCAAATGTTGGGACCGTGAAAATTTGTCCGAGATAGGGGTAGTATGAGGCACCGAGCGTTAACCGAAGGGCAAGGTCAGGAAGCATAAGAGGCGAAGGACCCCAAAGGTATGTTTTACCGTGCCACGGCCCATTTGTTATAGGATAATTCTAATATTTACATTCTCAGTGCTCTGAAGACAACTATTGGGACCCCTTTAGTCAACTATTCACTCAATATTGTTTAATGAATACATTTAATCACGCGACGTCACATGGTCACTAAGTGACGTCAAAATAAACCATAGTTATCTCCAATATGATTGGACGATGGCGACGTTATTACGTCAACAAAGCTCTTCCGCTGCTACTAGGGGAATAATAGGACCTGATACAATCCTGGGATCCAACATTCTTCCCACAATATCACTAGGGAAAGAAGTCGAAACATGGAGTGACGACAGTTAACAAAACGGACAGCAGTTTAACCGAGTCAGCCGCTCTTACCCAAACAGGTAGTGACTCAGAATATCCAAACCTTACTGAAAAGGAGCAATATACATAATGGGAGAAAGAATCAGAATCACCAACATGACAAAGTTTAAACTGGAAGAACAAACATGACTAAAAATGAACAACCAAAAAGGGGGAAGAATCAGAATAATCCAAGATGGAAAGAATCAGAACAAAAAACACAAATCAAGAAGGAACCACAACAAAAGCACCGACTTGGAACGGTCAGTATAAAAGATAAACCGTGTGCAGTTGTTTTATTGTTCAGTTTTAGCCCTCAAATCAGAATTTTTCATCACATAATGGATGAAAAATGATGTAAACAGAAATAATAAAGGTAATACAGTAGAACTTCGATGGCTCGAACACCGATGACTGGTTTACCATGGCTGAGTCGAACCCGTTCTTGAGTCCCTAGGGAAATCCTCTACATAAGAAATAGTGGGGGTAATTATGGAGATTTTAGTCTTTTATCTTGCAAATGTATGTCGATGAGGCGACTCTAATGAGTACACACATCATACATTTTCATTATAGAACACTGAAAATATGTTTAGAAGTATCTCTTATGCCTCCTGGCAGTAACCCTCGGTGGCTCGAACTACCCCTGTCTCGAACAGATTTTCCCAAAGGTGTTCGAGCTATTGAAGTTCGACTGTATATTTATCGTTCATTTAAGAAATGCAATTTATTTTTCTGCAGTTCATGGAAGTATGAACGCAGTGGATCGCCAGCAAAGTAAATGAACCCCGAAGGGATTCATGTAAACTTTGCTCGCGACCCACTGTCGTTCGTACTTTCATGAAAAGCAGAAAATTAAGTTTATTTTTTATATTTGCATTATTTGTCCCTGATTAATGGGCGAAAAAATGCTTGTAGGGCAAACTTTTAAAGCTGAAAAACATTTACACGCTGTTTTTCTACAAAGAGCGGAGCAGCGGTGACGTCATCAACGCCCACAGAGAACAAATGTTTCGAATGACGTCACTTAACGTCACTGAAAACCATGTGATTCGATGCGTTCATGGGCGTATGAACGCAATTGTTTTCTATAGGTTTACATTAGACTTTACACTGGAAATGTAAATATTGATGTTTGAAAAACAACGGGTCTCCAGAACTTTAAGTTAACCCCGAAACATGGATTCACGAGCAAAGTTTCACTGGAACGATATTATTCATACCTCAATGAACGTCAAAATACATTCATTACACTAAACTGTCATGCTATAAGGCCCGTCCTTTAAATACTTGCCCATGATGCATCTTTCCCCACTAGCATCAAGTGTTGTTTCCTTGTCTTGACATTGCTTAGTACTGGTTTTTACCCATGACATAAGGGAAACACATGGAAGATAAGTATACAGCGAAATTCCGCTATTAAGACCATCAAAACTGGGGGACTAATTCTGCTTTATTTGTGTTTTCTGCCCACGGTGTCATCTGGTCAGAGATCGACCACTTTTGAACAGTCCCAAAAGTGGTCTTAATATAGGATTTTTTTTTGCACTTAGTTTACTTAATGTGATGAAAATCGATTATTATCAGCTGGCATCGGTAGCTCAGTCGGATGCACATCTGATCAGGAGGTTTCGGGTTCGATATCTGCCGGGTCGGCAGCAGTCTTTCATTAATAATGAAATCCTTTCTACTGTCTTTCTCTCCCTTCCGCTGAGTCGAGAAGGATAGGTGTCAGTTTCTGGCGAAATAGTATGCACTGTACTGGTTAACTGTTAATATATAAGCATACCCCAGAAGTGTGCGGTTAGGTAAACTTACCGGCTCAATATGACCTAAATATTGTTGACTTGGCCGTTGGATTAGTACCAAATAACCAAACAAATTATCTATTCATAGCTGCTTTGACAAAATCACCCGGCGGAAACAATTTATTTATTCATTTATTGCCATAACAATGTGCAAAAAAATAAATGACATATGCAACTGTGCGGGATGGACCAGAACGACCTTGTTACCCAACCCCATTGCTTACAATTATAATTATACAATAAAATAAAGATTAGATCCTTGGGAAAAAGTCTAACGTGATCATAGGTACAAATGATGGAACATGATCTTGACCGTAGGAAAAAAAGTAGTCCCTTAATTTTCGCCATAAAAGTATCGTAAAACTGTCGCCTATTCATCTCTGTCCAATCAGCAGTGTCGAAATCAATTAATTTTTCACAATTACCGCGATTATTGGAATAAAGATACACTATTAGACAGACTTTATTGAGGGCTGGATGTTTATTTATCTCATTATAGACGTAATAGCCGTCAATATTGACGTTACGTGTATGGCGTAACGGCTGTCAGACTGGACAGTGGTATACTGATGATTGACCAACGAGACTTAAGGAAGCCGATCAAAGCTTCAGGGGAGGTAACTGTGTATCCTGTATTGATAAGGGCCCAGTCTTTAAGGAAAACAAGGGTTGGCCCCATCTTCTGTGGGGTTGAGGTCTCAGAAAAGCAAACATGCAGTCACAACAGTTGTATAAAGAGGGCTCGCGTCATGCCTGGAACAACTGCACCACCAATTGGCCCCCGCCCATAGGGGCTTGAAGAACTATATGGGCTGCACGATGTTTCCACGCAGAGCTGAATCCGGCCCGCACACTAGTACTGGTAAACCGCTTAGAGGATCTAAGCCTGTCCAGGAACCGCAGTGCGAGGCGGACCGTCCATGCTAATAAACCCTATTGGTTTCATTGGGCGACAGGGCTTGAGATGTCATTTCATCTCAATGTCGGGTAAAAGTCCCAAAAATTGGAAGCAACGTCTCCAAAAGGACCTTTACAGTGTTGACGGGGACGTTAAACCTCAAATCAAACATATAAAAAAACAAACAAACAAACAAACAAACAAACAAACTACTACTACTACTTCTACTACTACTACTACTACTACCACTACTATTATTATTATTATTATTATTATTATTATTACTACTACTACTACTACTGCACCACCCTTACGAGCAAGCACCATACACATAACGAATGTCGGCCCCCGTCCAAAGGGGCTTGATGAAATTTTGTTTGTCTGTTTGTTTGATTTGAGGTTTAACGTCACCGTCAACAGTGTAAAGGTCATTTTGGAGATGTTGCTTCTATTTTGTGGGACTTTTACCCGACATGAAATGACATCTCAAGCCATGCCGCCCAATGAAACCAATAGGGTTTATAAGCATGGGCGGTCTGACCCGCATGGCTTTGCCTGGGCAGGCTTAGATCATCTAAGCGGTTTACCAGTATTTGTGTGCGGGTCGGTTTCAGCTTTGCGTGGAAGCATCATGCAGCCCATCTACTTCTTCAAATCCCGATGGGCGGGGGCTGGCTTGATGAAATAGATTGGGCTGCATGATGCTTCCAAGCAGACCTGAAACCGATCGCACATGAAACTGGTTAACCGTTTAGAGGTTCTAAGCCTGTACAGGAAAAGTGGTGCGAGTCGGACCGTCCATGCATATAAACTCTATTGGTTTCATTGCGTGACAGGGCTTGAGATGTCATTTCATCTCAATGTCGGGTAAAAGTCCCACGAAATTGGAAGCAACGTCTCACAAATGACATATACTGTACAGTGTTGACGGGGACATTTAACCTCAAAACAAACAAACAAACAAACAAACAAACATAACGAATGCGAGATGCCTATAGCAACGACTTGCATAACACTGAAGGCAAACTTACACGTCTTGCTGTGGCACTATGGGATACCTCATGCGGGGCTACGTCCTTCTTAGAATCCTTTGCTCGACCCCTTTGACACGGACCCAATATTGGGTCCGAGCCTTTGACAAGGGATCGGACAGAGGGCCCTTTGGACCACGGAGACATAAAGCACCCACACAAACTTAGCTGAACTCATAAGGAGCACCGCTTTCATTTAAGGGAAGGGAATCCAAACAGGTGGCAGATTCCTTGAAAAAAAAGATTGATCTGACAAAAACCATGGCCACAATGGCCACGCCCCTTGGATCATTAGCTTGCATAGACTTATAAAGGGATTTTTGTTTTTAAATCTCCAAAACCGCTCAATGGATTTCATTCTTACTTTGCATGAATGTTCCTTGGGTGGACCTCTGTCAGATTCCTTGAAGAAATTTTGATAAGACAAAAACAAGGTCGCCACAGTCCATTTTTGAGCAGTAATAACAAAAAATATCACATTTTTTCATCTTAAAGGGAATGGGAACACCTTCAGGGGAGGCAAATCCTGCAAAAGTATTTTAGTCTCTCATGTCAATAGGGGCCAACTCTTAAAGGAAAGAATTTGCTCCTGAGGAGCAAATTCTTTCCTTTAAGAGTAGGCCCTTTTTCCATGGGACAGGGCTTATAGAAAGGCGAACAGGAAGTGCCAAAAGTCGTCTCCCTTTGAAAAATGGCGGAAAAATCAGCAAGGCATTCCCATTATTATTTTCGATTTCCAGCCTTAAAATATGCAATGTATGACTTCCATATATCAAACCGCGAAGGCAAATTTTCCTGCATCCGAGCTCATTACCTTTTATTTTAATTATGATGAAACGATAGCCTCAATCATGATACGAAATAATTTCAGGCCAAACATTCATAAGCCTCCTTTGAACGATTCGATCCATCAAAGACATATTTGGTGTATTAAGGGCAAAAATGCGTTTGCACACTGTAAATCATTTTGATCATAAATCTATGCAAAATAAGGCTTTCTTGCGCATGAGACAGGATTGGCTCTATTTTAAGCAGTTCAAGAATATAAGAATTTTACATGGGTATGATGGGTGGATAGAAAAATCCGTCCCGAGGGTCAGTGTCCTGCATCACGAGGCCCTCTCACCCATGTAAGGTTTTTTTTTTTTTTCTTGCATACCTTTCATTTCTGAGTGTAAATGTTTTATAATGCGTTTTGATGTCAAACTTAACGACGGCGAATGTGACGTCCTATTCAACTAATGCAAATCAAACATGTGAAAATTCCGATTTTTATCCTATCCCTGGGTAGGATAATCTTGGTAGGATAAGAATTTATACCTCACGGTAAAGTCCAAGGATGTCTGATCTGGTGGGCAAGAATATAAGAATCTTGTGTGTGTGTGTGTGTGTGTGTGTGTGTGTGTGTGTGTGTGTGTGTGTGTGTGTGTGTGTGTGTGTGTGTGTGTGTGTGTGTGTGTGTGTGTGTGTGTGAATTTGGGTTTAACGTCGCTGTCAACAATTTTTCAGTCATATCACGACGGTGTCTGGTTGCGACAGGGAGCTCAATGCTCACTTTTATAGTGCTGCCTCACTGAAGTATCATGTCCCAGACACATTACATGATTCCACACCCAGTCATATTATCCTGATACTAGGTCAACCAGTCCTAGCTCTTCCCCGTAAACCTGAGTGCCAAGCGAGGAGCAGCTAGTACCATTTTTAACGACTTTGGTATGTCGCGGCCCGGGATCGAACCCGTGACCCCCCGGTCCCCGAAGCCGACACTCTACCAACGGAGCTATCGGGACCGATTTATATGAGTGTGAGGGGTGGATGGAAAAATCCGTCCCTCGGGATCACTGTCCGGCATCACGAGGCTTGCCGAGTGATGCCGGACAGTGATCTCGAGGGATGGATTTTTCCACCCGACCCTCACACCTATATAGGATTCTTTATCTTGCATACCTTTCATTTCTTAGGGTGGATTTTTAATGCTGCAGTGACTTCGGTTACCGACGTCCGCCATATTATGATGGCACTGCAGGACTATTTAGTGACGTCACTTAACGTGCTGTTACGTCAACCTTAACGGCGGCGCATATGAGGACGTATTCAACCAGTGCCGTTATCAAACATGCGAGAATATTGGATTTTGGGTAAGAATACCAGGGTTAGAACAGAATTTCTATCCCAACCTAAAACTATGGCTTTCCTTAACTGGTGTGCAAGAAAATTCTGTCTCGCCCTCATGAGCAACTTAAAGAATGACGTCAGAACGCCTACCCTCATGCATGACGTCATGTATGCGTCTAAACGGAAACACGCAGAATGATGTTCGGAGAAGTCCGTAACAAGAGAGCAAAAGGGACATCAAATGATCGAATACATTTTAATATTGTAGGTAAGAAAAATGATTATACATCACCCTCGGGGAAAGGGATAAAGTCTGAAAACTCGGGAAAACTTCGTTTCCGACTTTATCCGTAAACCCTCGGGTTTGGATTTTTTTTCTATTCTATCGTATTTTCGCTTGTGTCGACCCAATTATGCTTATTATGAGCATTTCAGGTCAGCTGAAGAAATGAACGAATATCTGTAAACAAATGATGTCAATTTGACGCATCGGCAGCAAATATCTTTAAATGAAACGCATGTGAGGTGAATTTTAATGACACTTGACGCATTACTCAACGTAGAAATTTTAATGCGCGTGCGCGATCATGGGGTGGCGCTTTGTAAAAAAAAAAAATCAACTTATGCTATAGGCACATGCAAAATGTGTGCGATTAGCTAATTAGGCCCACACATAATGTTGACCTACAGTTGAATCAATGCTGAACAAGTTTTCAGCGTTGTCTCTGTACCAATTCCGCGGAAAATTGTGGGGGCGATAAGTGGGGTAGAGGTTGATAGGCTTTTCCAAGTTCGCGGATGCACGTTTCGCTCGAGCTTTGCGCTGCTTGATAATCCTCTTCAGGATGACTTTTTTTATTTTACAACAGTGCAGCAGTTTTTTTGTTTTGCTTCAGGAAGCTCGTAGCTGGTACGGAAGACTTATTCATTACGTTTTTTATTCATCACGGATGCGTGCGTGTGTGTGTGTCTGTGCCTGTGTGTGTGTGTGTGTGTGTGTGTGTGTGTGTGTGTGTGTGTGTGTGTGTGTGTGTGTGTGTGTGTGTGTGTGTGTGTGTGTGTGTGTGTGTGTGTGTGTGTGTGTGTGTGTGTGTGTGTGTGCGATTGTTTGTCAATAGACCCAAAGGTTATAATACTACTGTCATAGGTTATCACTCACCGATCAATTGTTTTAAATTGAGATTTTACCTCCCCGTCAATACTATTTGGGTCGTTTTGGAGACGTTGCTTGCAATTTTGTGCGACTTTTACCCGATACTGAGATGAAATGACATCTCAAGCACTGCCGCCATTACAAACCAAAATGGTTTATATGTAGGGACGGTCCGACTCGCACCACTTTGTCTGGACAGGCTTAGATCCTCTAAGCAGTTAACCAGTACTCGTGTGCGGTCAGTTTCAGCTCTGCGTGGAACATCTATTTCTTCAAGCACCGATGGGCGGGGGTCAAAACCGATGAAGTAAACCGCTTGGAAATTAAAACTCAAAGCACTGACAGCTGTCCCTGAGTGGTCCTGAACGGATGGAACTTAGAAATTTAAGCGTTAAACGAGACAGCCTAATTCTCCATTATGGATCATTTTTCCAACTCAGGAACAATCGTCAATGCTTTGGTCCGCCCAGTGTATGTTTGGAGCACGAATCTAATTTGTTCATCCGAAAGTGTCATATTTGGGTCATTTATTTATAAATCTACCAAAGTTAGTAACTACAGAAGCTTTCCCCACCCCCCTTGTTATTCTCCTTATGACGTCAAATCAGTGGGTTAAAAGTAAATTCGGGACTGGTCTCGTGTACTGGAAATCTACACTCCAAGACACTCGACCCAATTTTGCTTTGATGGCTGTCATAAGAGCATTTATATACTTTTTTCCTAATTCGACAGCAACCAATTTTTGCTCGGTTGTTTTTGAAGAAAAAGACGAGGTATTGGCATAGCTCTGGCGTCGTCTGCGTCGTCTTCTGCGTTGTCGTGCAAAAACTTGGACATTTTGTAATATCTCTGTCATAACTGAACATATTTACTTGAAACTCGGATTAGTTATTCATTATGGAAAGGGGAACTCATACCAATAGTTGAGGTAACCCTCAAAATAGTTTTGGCACAGTTATCCCAATTTTCGACTTATAATTTTTGTTTTCTAGAAGAAACTGCAGCCGAGCGTTGGCACCCGCATGCGGTGCTCTTGTTATTTTATGTTTAGCATTTAAATCAAAGTCCCCGCCGATCGGGGCTTGAAGTAATATAGATGGGCTGAAACCGACCGCACACGAATAATGGTAAACGGCTTAGAGGATCTAAGCCTGCCCAGGCAAAGCGCTGATTTTTCACTCGTGCTTTGCACTCGTGAAAACTTTGATGCTTCCAATACACTCGATGAAATACTTTGGGTATCCATCTCAAAAAAGTAAATATCGTCTAAGCGACATTTAAATTAAAGTCTTCATCATTTATAACTTAAGTTTGATGAACCCTTCATAAGCGTCATGTTAAACCTATAACCATTAAGGAAGAGCGACAACTTAGATAGATCAAATTTGAATTATTTTAATATGTCAAAAAGTTAACAGATTTCAATTGGTGATTATTACCCTATCTGTCATTTCTTTAAAGGCCAAGTCGTCTCACACAAAGTTTTTGATGTCAGTTTCACTGTCATACATCGACTCACCTGGTAAAATCACAAGTCGGCGAGTAGAATACATGCCTTTTTGCAGCTGGACTTAAGGCCTAAAAATAGATGTGTTTCCGCTAATCCGACCGATCCTGATTTTTTTTGTGACGACCCTGCATTTTTATGGCCATCCAGAAAACAAAAAATAAATCGATTTTCTTACCTGCCGACCATAATAGTTTCTAGCATTTTTTTTTATAAAACATTACGAAGACATGCCTATATTAATACATTGTAAGCTTTACCGCCGTAAAAATTAAAAATTTTCAGATGAAAAATTGTGATATTTTTCTTATTTCTGCTCAAAATATAGATTGTGGGCACTCGTTAGAACCGCCTCATCGAGGCGGTTCTAACGAGTACCCACAATCTATATTTTAGAGCAGAAATAAGAAAAATAAGGTATACCCCCGGAAACCCCAGTTTTACTTTATAAAAGTGGGGTTCAAGGGGGTCAAAATCATTTAGGTGTGTTTTCGTGATGTTTAGGCGTAACTACACCAAATTTATTAACACAGAGGCCTTTCTGATATTTAATCTTCATCAGTGTGTTTCAACCCCAAAATTCTGGAACCGAAATTCTAGCACTTTTGATAAAATATCATGAAACTGTCCAAAAAGCAAAACTTATACTTAAAATCCTGTTCTTTGCTTCCTTGATGCTCAAAACATCATCATTTGATTGTTTTCTGGAAATATGGCTGGAATTAAGTCCTTTTAAAGATTTTTGCTATTTTTCCATCAAATATAAAGTTCACAAGAAAATAAAAAAGTTTAATCGACCTACTTCGGCATATTAGCGGAAACACAGCTACTTTTTAGGCCTAAGACAAAAACTCACTTTGCGACTGTAAATGCGAGGAATGTTCGAAAATGTTTGCATTTGCAAGTGACACGTTTCTCGACGATATTAATTAAAAGTTGATATTTTTGTCTAGTTACCTTCGAAATATACACCACGAAAACATACCCATATAATTTTGACGCCCTTAAACCCATGTTTACATTGTAAAACTGGGGTTTGAAGGGGTATACATTATTTGTATTATTTTTGCATAAAAACATAGACTGTGGTTACTCGTTAGAACCGCCTCTCTGAGATTCTTTTACGGAGTGTCTATTGTCAGACGTCTGGCAATAGCAGAAACTCGATAAAATGCTATTGACAGACGTCTGGCAATACCAGAAACTCGGTAAAAATGCTACTGACAGACGCCTGAGTATTATGTAGTAACCTTTGCGGAAACAAACGAATATGACCAAAGAATTTAAATTTTTTTTTTTCATCTGAAACATTTCATTTTCACGGGTATATTACATAGATGTAAAACGTGAATTGTTCAGGCGTTGCTATTACTTACCAGTTTGTTTGTTTGATTTGAGGTTTAACGTCCCCATCAACACTGTATAGGTCATTTTGTATCATATATAAATCAGGTAGCATCTTGCAATAGCATTTTACCCGACTTCGTTCTATTGCCAGATGTCTGGCAATGACACATTTCACTACTTTATGCTATTGACAGACGTCTTGACGTCTGGAAATATCACATTTCCCGACATTGTGTTATTGACAGACGTCTGTCAATAGACTATTCCAAAATAAAAAGCTAAAAGATTGCCTCCGGAAACAAAGAGCGCATAAAAGAACGAAAATTGGAGACCCTGATTTATTGAGTCTCTTCATACATAGCAATGCAGCAACCGGGCCCTCTGATGCGGCAGTTGTCAAGCTTCGGTTTTCGACTGTTTCAGTCGTTTATCAATGTTTTGGAACCATGGTACTTCTGTATTCGACCAGAGATCTATGAAACTGTAGCGCTTTTGCTGAAAGAATGAGCGATATTTCACGCCGAGCGATCTTTCACGCAGTGGTTGAAACCACGAAAAATAATATGGGCCCCGTCAAGCGATTTGGGTACTTATCGCCTATGTGAGCAGTGAATCAAGAGGAACCTTCAGACAGAAAGCCATATCCCTGGCCCCTCTGAATGGCGGGGCATGCGCAGTTAAAATTTGTCATGACGGTATGCTCGAAGACACAAATTCGCTTGGCGGGGTTCATATGTACTCGTCGTAAGTTAATGACACGTTCTGTCCTACTTATCGTACTTGTTAGATTTTTAAACGTATTGACATCATTACGAAAATACGCCTTTATAAATACATTGTTAACTTTACCGCCGAAAGAATGAAAATTTTAGGATGAAAAATGGTGATATTTTTCTTATTTCTGCTCAAAATACAGATTGTTGGTACTCGTTAGAACCGCCTCATCGAGGCGGTTCTAACGAGTACACACAATCTATAATTTAGAGCAGAAATAAGAAAAATAAGGCATACCCCTGTAAACCCCAGTTTTACTATATAAACGTGGGGTTCAAGGGGGTCAAAATCATACTAGGCGTGTTTTCGTGATGTGAGTGAGTGAGTGTTTCAGTTTTACGTCCCACCAACAGCTAAGGTCATACGTAGACGGGACCTCGGTTTAAAGACTCATCCGAAAGTCTGGAGAAGCCCGGGATCGAACCTGCGACCCCTGGTTTACAAGGCGAGTAGCGTAACCACTCGACCACGGAGGCTTCTGTTTTCGTGATGTGGTACAGCCGTAAAAACACAGAGGTTATATTTGCCTTCTTTTATTAGTTTCTGTACTTATCACTGGTCTGTAATGCCAGAGGCACACTGGCAGTTACAGGGGAAAGGCAGGCATGTGATATCTCCCCTGGCCCGTCATTTACTCTTTCTAGAAGCAGAACCTGGTACGTTAGTGCAGAGATCGCATTCAGTCAGAGGTTGAACCTCACTGTTTGCAGGCACCGACACCCCGAGAAGCATTTATCTGTCGCCCCAGGGAGGAAACTCTTGCATCATTTGTAATATTCTGGAAGAGATGGTCGTCCAGGGTAGTTTCCACTGTGCGATTCTTCAGAGTCTATGAAGAAGATACAAACAAGACATTGTCAAGATATAAATATAATAGTGCACTGGTTGATTTTCAGACTAGATTGAATAAAACACTAGAAAAGAAAAAGGAAAAGAAATAAAGGAGTACACGCCCAGTTTTGTTTTAGACCCCTCAAACCCCACTTTTATAAAGTGACACATGGTTTAACGCGTATTTTTCTTATTTCTGCTCAAAATATACCCACAATCTATGTTTAGAGCAGAAATGTAAAAATATGTGTGTGTGGCAAAACCCTCAATATATTTGTGTGTGTGCGTGTGTGTGTGTGTGTGTGTGTGTGTGTGTGTGTGTGTGTGTGTGTGAATTCGGGTTAACGTCGCTTTCAACAATTTTTCAGTCATATCACGACGGTAGCTGGTTGCGACAAGGAGCTCAATGCTCACTTTTATAGTGCTGTCTCACTGAAGTATCATGTCCAAGACACATTACATGATACCACAACCAGTCACAATATCCTGACACTGGGTCGACCAGTCCTAGCTCTACCCCATAAATCTGAGTACCAAGCGAGAAACAGCTACTACCATTCTTAACGACTTTGGTATGTCGCGGCCCGGGATCGAATCCGTGACCTCCCGTTCCATTTGAATAGGCGTGTTTTCGTAATGGAAACAGTAACAGTCTAAGAAAGTTCGGGGCAATTTTTCCAACCTTCACTGAGAGACAAACGAATGTAGTGAAATAAGTTTCTGATAAATGCCCATCCTGTTTAAACTCTGTCCTTACAGCTTCATGCGTCGTCACTTTACTAATTAGTGCCGTAAATTAAATTATTCTGAAATATGCTTTTGTTTAAGTGAAAAATCCATAACTGTTTATGTCATGAGGTTTAAATCTCATTAGAATAAAAATGTGGAAAACGACAAGGAAATAAATGTCAGGATAAAAGACTACATTTTTTACTATACTGTTAATTCGAAGCATTGTAGTCTTGTCTAATTTAGATGATAAGTTTGTTGCATGCGCATCCGATCATAAACTAAATTTGAGTTAACTCCTTAAGAAAGGGCACTCATTGCGTATTCGATCAGCGGGAACTTATGGCGTATTCGATCAGCAAAGGCTCAGGCGAGCCTGCGCATACGCGCAGCCTCGCCCGGGCCTTTGCAGTTTGCAAACATGCAAAGGATACCGTGAGACAGCTTTGTCTAAAAGCAAGACTTTGCACTTGCGGAACATCATTTTGCTAAAGAGTTTAAGAGTGGTCCCAAATGGCTGAAAAATATGTTTAACAAAGTGTCTCCTTTCCAAGACCAAACGTGTTACCATTCCTCCATTTTCCTCGATCAAACTCAGTGGGGTGGTCACGTCAAGGGCGAATAACTCCAAAATTAAACTTTCGATTTGTCCAAAATTTGAATTGATTCGAGGTCTCCCAAAAAATCCTCTTTGTTATTGCAAGTGGTGAGAAAGATTTTTGAAAACTAGTCGAAACCATTTTACCGCTCGAGGGCACATAATGCAAAAAAGTGATTAAAACTGGATATATTATTTTACCGTTCTAGGGCACATAATTCTAAAATGACTTGCGTGTCATTGTCCGAAAGTAAACTCAACACAACATGGACCTACACTTGTCCTGTTCGATGACTGAGTTGTAGTGAAAACCACAACAATAAAAACAGCAAAACAAAAACGTTCTTTCAAAGTCAATGGTGTTGCGCAAGCCCTGCTATCTGCAAGGACAGTTGTCCGCGAGATATATCCCCATGATATATCAATGGGAGATATCTGCTTCCATGGAGACCACCGTTCTGATGCATCCTTCTCCTCCCAAAAGATCGCACTGCTAGAATTTGACTGAATTTGACTAACTAGTTTTAGAGATACGTTGAAACTTCGATGTCTTGAACACCAATGGCTTATTGACCACGGATAACTAAATTTGTCCGACTAGTCTTGTAGATACGGTGAAACATCGATTGCTCGAACACCGATGACTTATTTACCATGGTTGATTAAATTTGTCCAACTAGTATTGGATATACGTTGAAACTTCGATGGAGTGAACATCGATGGCTTGTTCAACATGGTTGTCTAAATTTATCCAACTAGTCTTGGAGATACGTTGAAACTTCGATTGCTCGAACACCGATGACTTATTGACCACGGTTGACTTTATCCTCCTTGTCTTTGAGATACGTTAAAACCCTCTTTAAATAAAGTCTTTACTTACTAACTTACTTACTTACTTCGATGGCTTGAACACCAATGGCTAATTTAATACGGTTGACTAAGATTTTCCACGTAGTCTTGGAGATACGGTGAAACTTCGATGGCTCGAACACCGATGGCCTATTTACTGCGGTTGACTAAATGTGTCCAACTAGTCTTGGAGATACGATGAAACTTCGGTTGATAGAACACAGAGGGATTATTGACCACTGATGTTTCGAATTCCATCACGAAAACACGACTATTTAATTTTGACCCACTTGCATATAGTACAACTGGGGTTTACAGGGGTATACGTTATTTTTTTCTTATTTCTCCTTGAAAACATAGATTATGGGCACCCGATAGAGCCTTTGCTATACTATAAGCTCACCATATGAGCCTTTGGCTAAGGTGAGTTGAAAAGGGGCGGGGAGAACAAAACAAACCTTTTGAAGCAGATATCATCTTGGAAACCTATAAAGCCCACTTGCAAACTATGTCCGCAAAAATGACTGACTTTTATAAATATGTTGAAGCTATTAAGAAACAGAAAACACCTTATTTCCGGAAATAGACACTTTACATAAATATACATTTCGACCCGATGATGCTTAATCACGGCGTGTTAATAGGTTTTGCCATAATAATAATCTTTCTTATACAGGGATATAAACGCTTTTATATCTTCCAGCGGTTATAGTTAATAATAAGATGAAATGAGTAATTTCACAAAACAAGCTACCTATAGCCACGCAGGCCCGAAAACTCGTGACTGTCGAAAAGCTAGCAAAATATGGTAAAAACTACATGTTATGGGCATCCAGGCAAGATAGAAGTGAATGCAATGATCAATTACCCCGCACATCCCATCAGAGACACCAAAGGAAAAGAAACAAGAGCATGAACTAACAATCCCTACTGAAAACATCACTAGCGAAAGCCAAAAGGACAGCCAGCCACTTTCCCACAAAACGACCAAACGGCCGTCCGAAACAAAAGGTCACAAGCAATACACACATGCAAAGACGAACCGAACTATAACAAACATCAACCGCGACAGAGGCACCGCCTTGGAGAACGGTGAGTAAAACGAATTTCACTGCGGGCATTAAATCGATTTTACGTGGCCACATTCCGCCGTGGTTCAGTCAAGCCATTTGTTCAGTCCGCATGAAGGCTCTCTAACCCATCTGCGAGACGATTACGGAGGTGAAAAGGAGACTGACAAAGCTTTATACGACTTCTTTTCGCCTTTCTGCCCAAATCCATAAATTGTGGATACTCGAAGCAATCATTTAGGAGGTTCTAATGAGCACGTATTCGGGACGTTTCTAACTGGGCCCCGTCAAGCAATTTGTGTACTTATCGCCTATGCGAGCAGCGAAGGTTCAGGCGAGCCTGCGCATCCGCGCAGTCTCGCCAGAACCTTCGCTGCTCGCTCATACAAGCAGTGAATCAAGAGGAACCTTCAGACAGAATGCCATATCCCTGGCGCCTCTGAATAGCTGGGCATGCGCAGTTAAAATTTGTCATGACGGAATGCTCGAAGACACAAATTCGCTTGGCGGGGCTCAACTGATTTTGCATATTGGATTACCGAATTCGATACATGGTGTTATTACATTCTCAGACGTCATCATGATAACTGGAATTCTGTTTTCTTGCACAAGACAAAGATTGTGCATTTATATTCTGACATAAATTTTTACCCCTCTGAAACGTCTCTTCACAATGATACTTAGAAATAAGAAATGTAACACAATTGGACAGAAAAGATTATTTCAATGATGCCAGAACTATTATGAGGAGTGACAGTGTCGGGCTTTCGGAATATTAATGATGCCTTGGGTGGCCAAGAGGTTATTTTTGTGCACTTAAATGACAAGCAGAAATATTAAAAAAGATAGTGTTGATGCTCCCTTGCAAAAGCCAAACTGTATGCAGAAAAAAATCAAAGCAGTGACAAAACTTGCGGGTCGACTGCCTCCCAGTACAGACTGGGAAAATGGTCCTAAATTTTGACTTCCCTTCACGTTATTTCCCTTTTAATTAAATAACATAGAAAGCTCGTTAGCAAGATATCTCAAACAGTATTTGAGGTAGAGCCTTAATATTTAATATACTGATTGGGACTGAAGAGGAAATTACCTGATTAAATTGTCAACAAATTTCATGAAATTTTGTTAAGAGTTATGGCCCGTTACAATTTCTGGCCATTTAATTGTGTTGCTTTCTGGTGCATTGCATAACTTAAACCATGTATGCTAGTGTTTGGAAATTTCATGCATGGATTTCTCATGAAAAACTTGTTGACCCGTATTTTTGTTTCTTTTCCGAATCGTCTCCCCTTTTTGAGTTATTTTCCCTTTAATTAAATAGCATAGACATCTTGTTAGCAAAATATCTCAAAAGGTATTTGAGTTAGAGCCTTGATATTTGGTATACTGATTGGGACCGAGGAGGAGATTACCTGGTTAAATTTTCAACAAGTTTAATGAAATTTTATTAGAGTTATGGCCCTTTGCAATTTCTGGCAATTTAATTGTGTTGCTTTCTGGTGCATAACATAACCATGTATGTTATAAAACCATGTATGCTAGTGTTTTGAAATTTCATAAATGGATTTCTCATAAAAAATAGTTGACCCGTATTTTTTTTTCTTTTCCGAATTATCTCCCTTTTTGAGTTATTTCCCCTTAAATTAAATAACATAGAAAACTTGTTAGCAAGATATCTCAAAAAGTAGTTAAGCAGAGCCTTGATATTGGTATACTGATTGGCACTAAGGAGGAGATTACCTGATTAAATTTTCAACCAATTGAATAAAATTTTGTTAGAGTTATGGCCCTTTACAATTTCTGGACATTTAATTTTGTTGATTTCCTGTGCATAGTTTTACATAAGAACTATGTATGCTAGTGTTTTGAAATTTTATATATGGTTTCCTCATGAAAAAAAATAGTTGCCCCGTATTTCTTTCTTATCTGACTTATCTCCCATTTTCGCGTTATTTTCTTTTTAATTAAATAACATAGAAATCTCGTTAGCAAGATATCTCAAAAAAGTATTTGAGCTAGAGCCTTGAAATTTGGTTTACCGATTTGGGCTGAGGAGGAGATTACCTGATTACATTTTCAACCAGTTTAATGTAATTTTGTTGGAGTTATTGCCCTTTGCATTTTCAGGTCATTTGATTGTGTTTCTTTCTTGTTTAAGATATTTAAAAAACTATTTAAATTGTTGCCTAAAACTTCACAGGCTGATTTGAAATGACTAGTACATCACCTGATTAACATATGATTTTTTTTTTTTTTTTTTTTTTTTTGCGATAATGGCCTTTTGAAAATTTGGGCATTTACTGACAAGCATATGGTTGGGGGCATAGTGTTTTACAAACACTTTTTCTAGTTCATATAGTAAAACTGTGGTTTACAAGGGTATACATTAGTTTTCTTATTAGTATTTCCGCTGGAAGTATCCTTGCCCTTTGGGGCCTAATGAAATAGATGGGCTGCAGGCAAAGTGTTGCGAGTCGGACCGTCCATGCTTATCAACCTTATTGATTTCGTTGGGCGACAGCCAGGGCTTGAAATGTCTTTTCATCTCAATGTCGGGTAAAAGTCCCACACAATTGGAAGCAACATTTCCAAATTGACCTAAACAGTGTTGACCGGGACGTTAAAGCTCAAATCAAACAAACACATTTCCACTGAAAAACATTGATTGTGTGTATTCGTTAGAACCGCCTCACCGAGGCGGTTCTAACGAGTATCAACAATCTATGCTTTGAGCAGAAATATAGAAACGAACATAGTTTTTATATAAAAATTATTTCCGGCGAATAGGCGTGTTTTTGAAATGGTATAAAACATTTCCATATTGAACACACACTTTTCGGTACTTACGGTTCTGATTTTTCATTGTGCTCTACATCCGTGTACATTCCCAGCATCCCGAAAATAGAACATCGGCAAACTGTGAAAACTTTGGGCAGACGCCGCATTCCGAGGCGTCTGATCAGGGTCTTCATTGATTGCATTAAAAGAAAAGAAATTTGTGCAAAATGTAGTAAATACAATAAGAAAAAATTAAGCCTTACAATCTATCTTAAGATGTTAGATGCAAGATTTTGGATTAAGTTTTTGTTTGATTTGTTTTGGTTTGATTTTGAGCTTTAAAGTCCCACTAAGCACTAGTTAGGTCATTTTGGAGGCGTTGCTTCCAATTTTGTGGGAATTTTACCCGGCATTGGGATGAAATGACGTTTCAATCCCTGCCGCCCAGTGAAACCAATAGGGTTTGTCCACTCACACCACTTTGCCTTGGCATGCTTAGACCTTCTAAACGGTTTACCAGTACTCATGTGCAGACGGTTACAGCTCTGCGAGGAAGCATCATGCAGCCCAATTTATTGTGTCTTCGAGCCTCGATGAGCGCGGGCGGAAATAAGTGAATGTAATGATGCACTTAAACTGCAGCCTAGACCTGGCCTCGTGCGATTTTTTTCTCTTTCCGAAATAGAGAGACAAAAACACCAATTTGGTAGGAGATATAGATCCGGAACTGGATCAGCAGTTCCCCAATGTACCAAAAGGTGGGTATGAATTGGGTTAAAAGATTGAAATGTTGTGTTTATTACGAAAACACGCCAATTCTACCAGTAAAAATGAAAAATTTCAAATAAATAAAAAAAAGGAAGAGTCTATTTACAGACGTCTGACAATAGACACTCCGTTTTATTTCACCTCATTTCAGCTGGTGTTATGTGCCGTGTGGGGGCCGTAAAAGTCTCCTCGTGTTTCATCATACTGCAGATTATATTTTTTTTTCCTTTGGGATCATTGAGCCCATTCTGGCTACTTTGAAAATCGAATATCGCTTATGCCGGTGCTAGGAGGCGTATGCAGCCTTGCAAACTATATTGCTGTGTATGAAGCGACCCAATAAAACCGAGTCTCCGATATTCGTCCTTTTATGTGTTCTTTGTTTTCAAAGGCAACCTTTTAGCTTTTCATTTTACCTCACTGCAGCAGGTGTTAAGTGACGTGTTGCAGCCGTAAAAAGTCTCCCCGTATTTCATCATATCGCAGATTATATTTTCTTTTCCTTTGGGATCATTGAACCTATCCTGGTTACATTGAAAATCGAATACCGCTCAAGCCGGTGCTAGGAGACGTATGCAGCCTTGCAAACTATATTGCTGTGTATGAAGAGACTCAATAAAAGCGAGTCTCCGATTTTCGTTCTTTTATGTGTTCTTTGTTTTCAAAGGCAACCTTTTAGTTTTTTATTTGACCGTTGTTGACATTGTAAATGGCCCCAATGTCTTACCAGTATTTTTTCTATTTAAGAAATCGATCAGCTCTTCTTACTGTGATTTGTTGAGTAATAAATCACAGCTTGGGGGTCAGTTGTAAAGAAGACAAATCACGAGCGCGTAGCGCGCGTGATTTGTCTACTTACAACTGACCAACAAACTGCTCAACAAATCACAGACTAGAGCTGATCTATTTCGATTCTAACACGCCGAAAATCGGCAATAATGTTGTTGTTTTCTTCAAAATCTCACAACTTTTCGCCATTGTTAGAAGAAATCTTGCGAAAATTTTCGACTGAAGCACATTCATTTATATCCTTTTCAAACGTTTTCGATGCGAGAAAATGACGTTACACCGTCTAACGACAAGGAAATCGACTAGTGACGTCATAAATTGGCAGTTTTTAATGACGTCACTCGTCACGCTCTTGTTGTAGAATAAAACACTGTTATTTATTTGCCATTGCCTATATAATCGCGCTGTGCCATAATCCAAGTTGTTTCTATCGCTGATCATTTACATTTAAGCACTCCACCCACTTTATTGTTCAATTCATCTCCGTTCGCCATTTTATATCCCAGACTTTATCTAGTACGATAAATTAGTGGTAGATGTATGTATCGTACCCTGATGACACTGAGACGACCCTTAACTGGTAAGTACCTATGCACCCACAATGGCCAACCCAGATGAGGTCAAAGACAAGTTCTACAATGATTTGGACTCTGTGATTTCTGTTACACCCCGGGGAGACAAACTCATCATTCTGGGAGACTTCAATGCTAGAGTGGGCACAGATCACCAAACCTGGGAAGGTGTGACTGGGAATGAAGGAGTAGCAAAGTGCAATAGCAATGGCCCCCTCCTCTTGAGGAAGTGTGCAGAGCATGAACTGCTGATCAACAACACAGTCTTCCAACTGCAAACTCACAACAAGACATAATGGATGCATCCTCGCTCCAAATACTGGCATCTCATTGATTATGTCATAGTTAGAAGAAAGGACAGACAGGATGTCAGAGTGACAAGGACCATGTGTGGTGCGGACTGCTGTACAGATCAGCAATCCAACCTGCGTATTCAGCCTGCGAGGCGACCACAAGGCAAAAAAGTTCCCAAGAGACGGATGTCTCTAAGCTGAAACAAGATAGCAGGAGGCAAGCCTTCACCCATGGCATCTGCAACAGGCTAGATGCGATGGAATTTAGTTCAGTTGATCCAGAAGAGAACGGAACGGTCTTCAGAGACACTGTTCACTCTTCAGCAGTGGATTCCCTAGGTCCAGTATCTCGTAAACATCAAGACTGGTTAGACGAGTATGATGAAGAAATTCAGGGACTCCTTGAAGAGAAGCACCAAAAGCACAGGGCATACCTCAGTGATACCAGCTTAGTATCTAAGAAGGCGGTGTATTCAGATATATGTAAGACAGTCCAAACAAGACTCAGAGACATGCAAGACTCCTGGCTAAGCAACACGGCTGATGAAATACAGCCCTTTGCAGACAGAAAGGATGTGAAGAAGTTAAACCCTTCTCTTGCTGAATATTCATTTAAACCACACCCATTTCTGTATATCAACCAATCAAATTACTTGATGTAATTTATTGCTACAAATTCATAAACTGAATGCCAAACAGTGTAGATCCTGATCAGATGGCTTCTTCAGAAGCCATCTGATCTGGATCTACACTGTTTCCAAAGATAGGGGCTGTCGTGAACAGCAAGATAAGGGTTAATGGTCCCCAAACTTCAGGAATCACTTCCTTCTCAGTGCAGATGGAACTAGTCTTCTGACAAAGAGGCAACCTTGGAAGGATGGTCTGAGCACTTTGATAGTGTTCTTAATCGGCCATCCTCTATCAATGATGATGCTATCAACAGACTACCACAGGTAGAATGTAATCTTCTGCTTGACGAGTTCCCAACCGTTACTAAAACAATGAAAGCAATAACAATTATGTTATCTGGCTAGCTCACAGATGCTTTGGTGACAATGTCATACCTATTAGGTATCGCTTTGAGGGGAAGTTTTTCAATCTCAGAAAGTTGCAAGCCAAACCCAAGCTGCAGATAGAGGTGCTAGATGAGTTCCTCTTTGTTGACGGAATCGCAAAAGGTGCTCCAACAGTAGAGAAGATGCAAAAGGTATAGATCAAGTATCGGATCCTTGTGATAGCTATGCCATAACAATCAGTTAAAAAAGACTGAGGTAGTCAACCAGCCAGCATCTGGCAAGTCTTACAAAGAGTCCACCGTCACAGCGAAAGGCCAAAGATTGCAAGTGGTAGACAAGTTCACCTACCTTGAGACCACACTGTCAAGAGCCGTGCACATTGAGGATGAAGTCAATGCCAGGATTACCAAACCTAGTGCAGCATTTGGCCGACTTCGTGGTTGTGTCTGGGGTCGAAGTGGAATCAGACTTTGATTTTGAGATTGTAAATTTTCCTTTTTTGGATGGTGATGTTCCTCGTGCGCCATCCTATGGCGTTTATATTTCGCAATTAATTCGATTTGCTAGAGTGTGTAGTCATGTAACGGACTTCAACACTCGTAATAAATTATTAACGGCTAAACTTCTTAATCAGGGTTATCGGTACCATAAACTACGCAAAGCCTTTTCAAAATTTTATAGACGCCATTCTGATTTAATTTCAAAATTCAATATTGGACTTAAATCTCTTCTGCAACAAGGTCTATCGGAACCCGAATTTTATGGTGACTTAGTATATAAATTCAGAAAAATATATAACCGCAATGACTTCAGCACCCAATTTCGTAAAAGCATTCTTCGATATAAAAAGATTGGATACAACATGGATATTATACGACAGACTGCATGCATGGTAGTTAACCCAATCACGGTTGGCAACTTTGCTTCCCTCTTTAATTGCACGCCGGTGGGTCAGGCCTCAGATTCTATGACGGCTCCAACGTAAAGGCTTATTGGAAATTAAAGAGATAATGTTGGTTGGTGCCTGATGCTTTGTCTCTGGTCGGGCTCATCGGAGTCTAACTGTTGGTTTTCTTTTGCTGCAGCATTTCAGTGGTTTCTTGCTGTCGAGTCCTCACCGTTGTCTCACCTCTGTGGTTCTTTGATTTCTGTGTTCACGGAGATGTTGCACTGATGAGTTAGGAGGCCTTCATGCGGACTGAACAAATTATTTGTCTAAATCGCGACGGAAGTAAGGGCGAGGATTGTGGCCACGTAAAATCGATTTAAGCCCCCCAGTGGAAATCTTCCACTGACCGTTCCAAGGCGGCTCTTCTGTGGCGATTTGTTTATGTTGTTGTTTGTTGCTTGCTGTGTGTATCGCTTGTGTCTTTAATTTTGGATGGCCATATGGCCATTTTGTGGGAAAGTAACTGTCCATATGGCCTTCCTTTGTTTGGGTTTCCAATATGGTCTGGTCGCTTAATGTTTGTATTTCTTTCCCTTTGGTGTCTTTTATGGATGGAGTAAGTTAATTGTATCAATTCCTGATCTTTGTTTTACTTCTACTTAACAAAGAACTCAAAGTCTATAGAGCCGTGGTGCTGCCAACACTATTACATACATGTGTAACATGGACAGTATTCCAACGGCACACCAAAAGACTGACTCACTTCCATACAAGCTGTCTCAGAAAACTCTTAAAGATGGCAAGACAGGATTCCAGACACGGAAGTCCTGAACAGGACAGGGATGCAAAGTGTATCTACTCTTCTGTAATAGGAACAGTTAAAATGGGTAGGCCATGTCATGAGAATGCCTGAGGAACGTTTGCCAAAGAAATTCTCTATGGAGAACTAGAAATGGGCAAACGCTCCCAAGGCGATCAGAAGAAGCTCTACACGTACTGCCTCAAAGTAGAAGTAAAACAAAGATCAGGAATAGATACAATCAACTTACTCCACCCATCAAAGACACCATAGGGAAAGAAACACAAACATGAAGCGACCAGACCATAATGGAAACCTAAACAAAGGAAGGCCATACGGACAGTTACTTTCCAACAAAATGGCCAAATGGCCATCCAAAATAGAAAGACACAAGTGATATAGTTTGTCAACGACCTTTGAGAGGTCAAAGCTCAAGCATGACAAGACTATTATTCCATGTTTTAAGGGAGGCAGGTTTCGGATATCTTTTCTCACAGATTTTTAAACATCTAAACAAGATTTTTGATAATGCCATTATGTAGAAGTTGTTGCCAAGTGGAAAATGCGATTCACTACGAATCTCACTAAAAGTTTATCGCCAAACGTAAAATACCAACTAATGGCGACTTACCTAAAACACGGACGAGTCCAAAATTAAAAGTGCAGTCACATCTCACTGCGTTTTGAAAGACTATACACACAGTAAGTAACAAACAACAACATAAATAAGCCTCCCTCGGGGACTTCAACTTTCCAACAGTCATGGGAACAAATTGCACAGGACAGAGCAAAGAGGCGAGGTCTCATCAGAAGGGGTGCCAGTGAGTACGAGGCAAAATCAGTGAAGCGGAGCAGAAACGCGCACAGGGCAAAGACAGAGCTAAGGCATTATCAACAGAGCTGTCTTCCTCTAGCCCCTGTTCCTCTATCTGCAACAGCCAGTCCAGAGCTAGAATCGGTCTCATCAGCCATCACAGTAACATTGCTCAAATACGACCAAGACTGGTCATTGTCAGTAACCACAGACGAACGATTATTATATGGGCCCCGTCAAGCGATTTTGGTACTTATCGCCTATGCGAGCAGCGAAGGTTCAGGCGAGCCTGCGCATCCGCGCAGTCTCGCCAGAACCTTCGCTGCTCGCTCATACAAGCAGGGAATCAAGAGGAACCTTCAGACAGAAAGCCATATCCCTGACCCCTCTGAATGGCTGGGCATGCGCAGTTAAAATTTGTCATGACGGAATGCTCGAAGACACAAATTCGCTTCGCGGGGCTCATATTATTATAGAATCTAGAGGGTATATAAGGCAGATCTCTCGTCAAATCAGTGGAGTGCAGTATCCCTGATTCCTCACAGTACAGATAACAGAGACCTATCAAACAGCTCCTCGAAGCGAAAGTCAAAACAAACCGCATACAGTGAAATTCCACTATTAAGACCACCTGAAATTAAGACTAATTCTGCTTTAAAAATCTTATTTTGAAAGCTTCACTTAATTTTGGCTTGTGATTTCGGCCCATAGTGTCCTCCGGTCATGGACCACCTTTGGGACTGTTCAAAAGTGGTCTTCAAGATCATTTTTGAACAGTCCCAAAGGTGGTCTTAATATAGGTATTTTACTGTATTTCCTCATTAATTACTTCAGAGGATATAGCTGAGGTCCCTCACAAGGAAATTCCTCATGACAGTTCCTACAACCTCAACAGAAGGTAATTACAAATTCTGAGGTCCTTTCACAGTTCTCCCCCATTTGCATGACGCATGGGCATCTCACAACGCGATATTAAAGCAAGTTAGGGCTTTTCATAAATACTGAGCTAAGTACCTCATGAGGTATTCCCCAGCATGGTAATTAATTGAGGACCTCTTACAGTCTACAGCTTTGAAGTTATATTGCATTAAATAAATACCGGGTCATAGTTTGTGGGTCGTGGCTGTGCGTTTTGACCTGTTCTATTGGTTTTGCCCGTAAATACCTATGTTGTGGGTACTCATTAGAACCGCCTTTTTATGGAGAATTGACAAAAACTCTCCTTCAATTTTCGCCCCCACCAAATTGGGTTTGGAGAAATAGATTGGGCTTCATGTTGCTTCCATGACCAGTGACCACTCACGAGTACTGGTAAAACGCTTAGAAGGACTAAGTCTACCCAAGCAAAGTGGTGTGAGTCAGAACGCCCAATCCATATGGTTTCATTGGGCGACAGGGCTCGAGAAGCCATTTCATCTCAATGTTTGGTAAAAGTCCCACAAAATTGGAAGCAACATCTCCAAAAATGACTGAAATAGTGTTGACGGGGACGTTAAAGCTCAACTCAAACAAACAAATCACCAAATGCTAACCTTATCTGTTGCTATGGAGACGAATCATTAAATGTACAAAATCTCCACCTTGAAGGTGCATCAATTAACCTTAAGCGGACATTTTTGTGACAAATCTGCACTAGTTTCCACTTTACACCTCTCATTATAAACAAATGTATCACAGTCAGCATGTTCGTTTCAAAGATGGTTTGTGTCACATTCTTGTTTATAGATATATGATGATGTTATTAAAGAATGCATGCGGTAAATCTGGGGTGAATGATGCTAACGACATAGCTATTAATCTGCTGATGATGACGCTATTAACTTAATGTCTCGCTAGGCCGAAAATGGGTGTCGCGAAACAAGAGGTACTCCGCCTACGTACGGCATCACGTGACCATGTCCGGTATGATATACCGAATAGTGAGAGTGTTGTGGGAAAGTAACTGTCCTTTTGACTTTCCGCTATAAATGTTTCCGTTCCGTTGGGGTCTGGTTGTTTCATGTTTCTGTTTCTTTCCCTTTGGTGCTCATGTATTATTGAATTTATTGAACGAGTTGAGAAAAAAGATAAAATGCGAGGCTTTGCCGAGCATTTTATCCATTTTCCTCAACGAGTTTAATAGATTCAATATGCACGAACACGAATGTAAGATTCTATTTATCATATGACTTTTAAAACGCATTTTATTCACGATTTTGTAACAAAAATGTCAATATCCCGCCATGGGTAAACGCGACGTCGTTAAGGACGTCGTACATGAACGTTACGGGGCGTATCTAACTTATTTGCATATTTAATCCACTAGTGGATTATCGAATTTATTACATGGCTTTATTACACTCTCAGATGCGACGCAATATGATAAATATTATTATTATTAATAATTTTTTTGAAGACATAAATTCCACGGAAAGACTTTTTGCTGACGACACGAGTCTTTATGTCATGGTCGAAGACTGCATCCATGCTGCTGACCGATATATATTTCTGACCTTCTGAAAGGGCATTTAGTTTGCAACATGATAGCTGGTTAAATTAAACCTTGGAAAATCTAAATCAGTTATCTTCTCTAGGAAACTTATCAAACACCTTACTACACACCCGTGCCCATAGGGGCTTGTAGAAATACATGGGCTGCATGATGCTTCCACGCAGAGCTGAATCCGGCCCGCACACTAGTACTGGTAAACCGCTTAGAGGGCCTAAGCCTGTCCAGGAACCGCGGTGCGAGGCGGACCGTCCATGCTTATAAACACTATTGGTGTCATTGGACGACAGGGCTTGAGAAGTCATTGCATCTCAATGTCGGGTAAAAGTCCCACAAAATTGGAAGCAACGTCTCCAAAATGACATTTACAGTGTTGACGGGGACGTTAAACCTCAAATCAAACAAAAACTACACACCCGTATTAATGTATCAAAATGGTAAACTTTTATCTTTCTGATGGTTGTTAATATGGCACGACCACATTGAATATATTAAATTTAAAGCATGGGGTAGGATAAGCGTAATGCGGAAACTGAAGTTTCAATTTATAGATAATCTCTTGAGACTATCTTTTGTTTATTTTTGTTTGAGTTGATGTTTTACGTCCCCGTCAACATTATTAAGGTCATTTTTGGAGACATTGCTTCCGATTTTGTGGGACTGTTACCCGATATTGCGATAAAATGACACCTGAAATATGTTCTATAAAAGGGTTATCCTTTAGAAGCAAGGAATACTGAACAATATGGAGTGTGTATGTTTTCTGGGCACGACTAGCTAGTTTCGGCCAATTAGGCCTCATCAGTGAACCTCAAATATTTTCAAAATTCCACAATGGAATCAATGATCCCAAAGGACAAGAAAATATAAACTACCCTATGATGTAGGGCAGGGAGACGTTTTATGGCCGCCACACATTCCAAGTCACCAATATATGTTCTATAAAAGGGTTATCCTTTGGAAGGAAGGAATACACCACAGAACTGAACAATATGGAGTGTGCATGTTTTCTGGGCCAGACTAACTAGTTTCGGCCAATTAGCCCTCATCAGTGACCTTCAAACATTTTCAAAATTCAACAATGGAATCAATGATCCCAAAGGACAAGAAAATATACACTACACTATGGTGTAGGGCAAGAAGACTTTTTACGGCCGCCACACATTCCCAGACACCAGCTTTACCTAGAAACCGCTATGGTTTAAGGAGCGGTCCGATTCGCATCACTTTTCAAGCCCTACCGCCCATAGAAACCGCTAGGGTTTAAGGAGCGGTCCGACTCGCATCACTTTTCCCGCGACAGGCTTAGACCTAAAGCTATTCACCAGTACCTAAGTTCGACCGGTTTCATTTTTGCGCGGAAGCACCGTGCAGCCCAATCTGTCGCATGGGATAATTATACCAGTACAGAGTGAATGAATTTGAGAAAATCCGGAATGAAGCTACTGAAGCTGTAACAGGGGCTACAAAACATTTCTGCAAAATTTCTGTCGCAATATATCTGCATTAACTGAACAATATATGTATCCTTACCTATTTTTCTGTTGAAAATCTATGGCAACTTTATGTTGCCAAGATAATGAGGGCTTCTGACCAATAACAATAAAAAAACTTATTGAGACTATTGGTGTAGCCAATACCGTTGCTTGCTACTTTGAGCGTTTTGGAACCATTTTACAAACAAATTATCCCTTCACATAATGCACAAAAATATTTTTCCAAATTGTCTCAGGTTGTTTCCCACAGTCAGACTCCAGCATCGGATCAGGGTGCCCAGTACCAGATTACGAGATATCAAATAGAGTTAGACTACATTTATTTTCAAATTTATCAAAAGATGTCAGTTTCTTTTCAAGGTCGGGAGCCATATTGTTTTCCCCAGGTCTGTCTGTATTTCTGTCCGTCCGTCACGTTTTCGCGTCATTTCACTTGGAAATCATTATAGATATTTTCATGACACTTAACAGGAATGTTACGCACCACAAAACGACGTGCAGAAGATAAGAACCATAATTCTAGGTTTATCGTTTTGGAGTTATGGCCCATGAAACATTTAAAATAGTGATTTTGTCATTACCTAATGTCCGCGTTTAAACTTGAAAACGGTGTGAGACGGACAGAAATATGATAAGACAATGTGCCAAAGACAAGAAGCATAATTCTGACTATATTATGGCCCTTTGAACAAGGCAAATATGATTTTGGTTATTTACTCATGTCAGCTGTGTACGTTAATCAAAGCACTGAGAGTACTGCTGGGTTGATTGTCTCTAAGTGTGGGTTCGGAAAATAGTCCTGAACTGAGAATCAAACTTTTCGTTTACCCCTAAAATTCCAAGATTTTAAGCAAACAGAGTAGTCTAACCAGACAGTTATGTGGCGTCTGATTATGTATACACTGTTTACCAATGCCCAAGTGCACGAGCACAGTCCAGAATTTACTTTTACGCAGCGGTCTGGCGTCTTAGGCAGGCGAATATCAATGCTATGAATTAGATTTTGTTCAGGGCCAGCCGCAGTTAGTCAAGCGGACAATAGAAAGCTTTATAATGTAGATTGTGGGTACTTGTTAAAATGCTTCATTATAAGAAAAGTATTCAGTACAATTTTTGTCTGACAAAAAATTATGGTAGCATTTTCCCGCTGAAAGTTTTCCACTTGTTAATGTGTTTAATTATATCCTTTCTGTATACAGGTATATTCAACCAGCACACCATCGTCTTTCTGAATATACATTTTACCCAGCTGCAAACAGTGTAGATCCGTCGATTGCTTCTGAACCGAACCTACAATGTTTGTCATAGTTTGAACTCTCTCCTCCTCACTCAATCCCACCACTGCATCCAAGCTCATGAATAACAGTGGTTAGAAACAGGGCCACTTCAGCGATATGTTTTTAAAAGAGTTCATTCTACCTGTTGATGCAGGCCCGCACACAGGGTGGAGAGGGGTGCAAACGCACACGCCCCCACGTTTTTTTTTTTGTTTTTTTTTTTTTGAAAATTCTCAAACTCATGCAGTTTTTCACCTTCTACAAAATACCTGAAATTCGCGTCCCTCCACCCTTTTTCATAGTCTGGGTACGGTCTGAATCATGTTCAAACTTGCTGTATATATATGGCGAACAGTGTCGACACTGATCAGAAGAACTGTAGTGTCTATGTAAAAAGTTTTTGTTTACTTTTTGTACAATCTCATGTATCAAACAGTTTTATGAATGGAATGTTCCAAAAGGCGCCACGTGATAGCGTGTCCTAGGTTAAGATATTGTTATTGTTTTCGTTTCATTACGTGAGCAACCTGGCATTCTTATACTATTTCATTTAACCCTTAAATGCCACTATTTAGGAGTTTAGGAAAGAATGTTTGGTCAAAAGTTACATGCCTGCCATGGATGGATGCTTGAATTGTTCCCTGGGGAGGGGGGGGGCGGGGTATGGACCCCTAACACAAATCATGCAAAACTTTCCGCAACACAAACACATATGCGCACGCACGCACGCACATGGCCACATTACGGTATCTGGTCAATCAAGGGTTATGTGCTGCTAAGGGTCTGGAGAGAAAATGGTTGCAGAGGACTGATAATGAAATGTTCAAAATGCAATGCTAAAAATGCAAAAACTGATGCATCATTCGGGTAAAAGAAACTGACTGCAGTATCCAATGTCTGTAAAAAACAATGTACGAAAATAAAAAAAATCAGCTACTGGGGTCTAAAAATTCAACTTTTAATCGTTTTTATATCTACCCTTACCTGTCATCCAAGATGGTTACAGGTTTTGGTCGCCTGCACTTTCTAGCAGATTATCATTGTTATAAATTTTATCAGCTCTAAATTTAGTCATCGGAAATACCCACGTAATTCTGCACTTGCCTGGCCGTCAACGGAATGACTGAATTTTCTATATTGGTGCCTAAATTGTTTTCACGCAGTCTTGGTAAAATATCAAAGTCATGTTGGTCCGCTACTATCACGAAAACACGCCTATATAATTTTGACCCCCTTGAACCCCACTTTTATATAGTAAAACTGGGGTTTGAAGGGGTAACCCTTATTTTTCTTATTTCTGCTTTAAAATATAGATTTTGGGTACTCATTAGAACCGCCTCAATGAGGCGGTTCTAACCAGAACCCACAATCTATATTTTGAGCAGAAATAAAAAAAAAATATCACAATTTTTCAACCTAAAATTTTCATTTTTTCGGCGATTAAGGTTACAATGTATTTGTATAGGCGTGATTTTGTAATGATTACTAGGTACTTCACTGTATTTTTTTTTTTTGTTTAATTTGAGGTTTAATGCTCCTTTCGACACTATTAAGGTCATTTAGGAGACCCCAGTTCGAATTACCCGACACTGAGATGCAATGACTTCTCAAACCCTGTTGCACAATGAAACCAATAGGGTTTATATGCACGGGCGGTCCGACTCGCACCAATATGCCTAGGCAGGCTTAGACCCTCAAAGCGGTTTACCAGTAGTCATATGTGGTCGGTTTCAGCTGCCTGTGTGGAAGGAAGCATCATGCAGCACAGTCCCGATAGGCGGTACTTATTGTCTACGCCTGTGGGCGTAGTCATTATAAACGTAGGGTTTTACACAGAAGTACAGCCATTCCATTAGTTACCCATAATGCAGGTTGGCCTTAATATTTATGCAACAACAATTGTATAAAACCCATTGCTTGGATATAACTCTGGTCATTGCTAAGCTTAGACCTAATTTATTTTTTTTTGTAAAAGCTGTACTTGTATATTAGTCTCGACTCTTCTTAACATGCGCATTTGTATTTGTACCGTTCCAGTCAATTACTCAAATTCAAGATCTATTTAATAAATGCAATGGACAATAAGTGTTTCATTACAGGTGTGTCGGGGATATTTTGCTGGCAAATATCGTAAATGACCAATCTTATTAACGCAACCAAACTTCGGAAAATTCGCATTGCACACCTGACGTAACTTTACGCGGTCTTTGCGGTAGCTATCAGTCTGATGCGTCAAAACATGATAGGTGAACACCATACTACATCAGTCCATAAGTGCCTAATGTTCTGAGCATGTGACGTCGGCAAACAGTGTAACACCAGATCAGACGCCGCAGAATGCTGCGTCAGATCTGGTTCTACACTGTTTGCTTAAATTAGATGTATTTGCTTAAAATTTTCAACAAATAAAATAAATCTGGAAATGGACAAGTCCCAAATCTTGAGGTAGAAGATTCCATGTGTGATAAATGGGTCAAAAACTGATCGTAAAACGTGCACCGGCTATACACATCTATTCATGAACCCGTGGGACTACTGTCAAAATGACCTCTGACCTACGAACAGAACAAGAAAACAGCCAAGCATATGATGAATATGATTACATATAAAGTGACATAATACATTACTTGTCATTTAAACAATAGGCAGTTTGTTTTTTCCGTATACACTTGGTGATGTTCCTGTCTTTATCTCATATAAGGTGTCATTCATATTGGACATAATTCACTTTTAATTGAATTAACAACTTTGTTTGTTGTCTATCATTTCATTGATGCAGACTTTAATTTTGCAGCGGCAGACAGATTCAGAATGAGGCTGCAAGCCGCTGGAAATTAAAAAATGACGTTTTTGAGCCTATCTATCTACTCATACTGAGTCGGTCATATTTGGCCATTACCTCAGTTATTTGGGTGGCTAAATGTAGAATTTAGCATTAAAAAATCATCTCTGGATGAGCCCTTAAAACTATTTACGATCCGAACACAGAGGTATCCTAAAACGCATAAATCTGAGTCTCAATGTTATACTGTGCGGGCTTTGAACTCCTCTGCTGTCTTGGCATTCACCGCACAAGATGGAAGACTATTCCACTGAGGAATAGTTCTAGAAAAGAAAGAGTTTTTCAGGGCATCACTAAAGGGCTGGTACCTACGATACTGTGAGTTATTTGCTCGTGATGCCATTGTCTGGGTTGACACTGCTGCAGGGGTCAAGTACTTATCCTTGTTAATTGATACTTTTACAGAATGTATCTTGTAGAAGCATGTTAAGGCGGAATGCTCACGACAGGAGTCCAGGGATAGCCACTCTAGCTCATCGAGCATGTCACCGACGCTACTTCTATTTCGCCATCGTCTGCAGGTCCATCGAGCAGCTGTCCCCTGCACCTTCTCCACCTGCTGAATCTGATTTTTAACATATGGATGCCAAATGGGCAATGCATATTCAAGTTGAGGGCGAACCAATGTTTTATATGCACCATCCTTTGTCTGCCGAGGTGCAAAAGTCAAATAACGCCCAAGGAGTCATAAGGTCCTAGTTGCTTTAGATGTTATTTCAGAGATATGTTGACCCCAATCGAGATCGTCAGTGATGGTGATACCAAGATATTTGGCGGAATGAACCTTCTCCAAAGTTTGCTGGTGAAGTGTGTAATCATACTTAATTTGCTTATCCTGAAGGTGTCGTGACACCCTCATTGAATGGCATTTGGCTACATTGAACTTCATCTGCCATTCTGCTTCCCATTGTGCAAGTCGATCAAGGCCATCTAGTAAAATGCGACAGTCAGAAGGAAAAGGTATGTCCCTATACAGGACACAATCATCAGCAAACAAACGGACAGATGACCTGATATTATCAGGGAGATCATTGATGAATACCAAAAAGAGGGCTGGTCCAAGGACCGAACCTTGTGGGACACCAGATAGAACAGGGCCTGGATCAGACGCTTGGCCATCAAGAACAACTTGTTGAGAGCGCACGGAGAGCCATGAGCTAATCCAATTATGTATCGATCCTCTTAGCCCATAGTAGTCCAATTTGAACAAAAGCCTTCTGTGAGGTACCTTGTTTAAGGCCTTGGCGAAATCCATGATGATCAAGTCAATCTGTTTGTGGCTACGATTTATGGCCCCATCCAGATTGCGCACAATGTCATGGAAGTGTGGAACTAGTTGAGTTTCGCAAGACCTTTGACTTCTGAAACCATGTTGACTGTCAGCAAGAATGCTCTCAAAGGCTAAGTGCTTGTTAATGCTCTAACTAATATATGCTCCAGGGTTTTGCAACAGATGCATGTTAGCGACACTGGTCTATTATTTGCTGCATCGTATTTTTCCCCCTTTATTATAGACCGGGGTAACATTTACTTGTCGCCAATCATCTGGTACAGTGCCCTGGGCAACCTCAAATCATTAGCCACCTCAAATCATGAAACAATAAAGTATGTCTAAATTAATATGCAACTATTAATTGACAACCTTGAAGGAAAGGGGCTATTTTGAATAAAGCAAAAAGTATCTTGTGTTTTAAAAGATGACATTGAATATGGTTTGTGGTGTTTTCAAGTCTTATAGAAGTCATTATCAATTGCGGTTTTTCTTTAAATTGCTAATTAAAAATAATGATCACACTGTGCTCAGTAATGCAGCATTTCATTACCATGACCACAAACTTCACAATCAAGTTACAATCACGTATGTATACAATGGCGTATTTCAGGTCTGTAGAAATAACTTTTCTTACATATAACATTTTTAGACGTAGTCTTATAATCTCATTTCTTACCCATTTTTCTATGGAATGCAATCATGCCATAACAACACTATTTTCGCTAATTGTTAAGACTTGCTAGAAAGTAGAAAGCAGTGCAAATGAACTATGCCTCAAAGGAGTATCTAAGCATTAGGTTTTGTACAAGTATAGCTTTTACAAAAAGACAGGTCTAGCTTAGCACATATAAAATGTGAAAGTCTAGAGTGTGTTTTATACAATTAACCGTCTTAGGCAATACATGTATTCCAACTGCCAGTTTGCACCAAGGATATAATGAGGTATAATGTCTGAAATGTCATAGCTGCAAATACTGTAATTTTGTCAATAAGTTTTTTTTTCATCTTTAAAAATGCACATAGGCAACTTCAATATGCTTGTAACACCCAATCAAATGGAATGCTGAAAACTGTAAGAAAAGTTCAGTAGACAGCTTTCCTACACTTAACTGACTAATTGAAGATTAACCCAAAAATGTTGCTCACGGCGAGGCACATTTTCTTTAGCTCACCAGAGCCAGCTTCCAGGATAGGCAGTGGTCCACCGTTGATGTATATTTTGTATTAGCCTGTACAAATATGACAGCAAATATGGGCTTGTACACATTCGATAGCAATTAAGTGTCAGCTAAAGCTCTGTCCGTGGCCCTCTTCTTTGTGTGAAAGCCTATACTTGTTATGAGTCGCTTTTTCTTCTTGTGAAAGCCTATATTTGTTGTTGCATTTAACTATAAAGGTCAACCTGCATTTTGGGTAACTAAAGGCTGTACTTCTGTCCATAATATCTACGCACATGGGCGTAGACAATTACAATGGAAAGTAGCATTCCAGGAGCTTACATTCTGACAAAAAATATGTTTTAGCCTTGTTCAGATATATGAAGGTGTTGCCATGAACGATCTACCATAGCCATTCTCTCTCGTTATCAAAGGGGCGCCGTTAAGGGCAGAAGAAAACTGTTCAGCTTTTGTGTGATACAAGTTGTCTGGAATGAATATTTCGGCAGATAAGTAGAAGTACAATCCCGTCCTGCAAAACATTCGATTTATCTTTTATTTTTTTAATTTAATTGACAAAAACATACTCTTTGCAGTACCTTAAAAGACATAAAGCTGTGTAACTCGCAAGAAAAGAGCGCTATCATTCTCCCTTTAAGTAACTGAATAGAGTATTTTGTCCAGTGGAAATAATAATAACTATCTCGTATATCTTTTTTTAAGAAGACAATATACTTTCCTAGAACAGTGTCTCTTAGTAAATGATAAATACTTGACCCCTGCGACTAGTTCAACTCAAACAATGTGGGAAAGAATCATATCACCAACATGATAAACATTAAACTTAAAGAACGAACGTACTGAGCAAAATGAATAACCAAAGAGGGGAAAGAATCAGAATAATCATAATCAACGTAACAAAATATATGATTAGGGAAAGAAACAGACAGAACCACCAACACAAAAATGAGGAACCACAGACACAAAACATGAGGGAACCACAGTTCTTTGTTTACATAGGGAAGAAAAGGGTTTATAAGTTTAGTAAGTGTTTCGGTTGTGACCGTAACAGAACATAACTACGCCAGAGAAACGGTCAACGTGTACGATGTATTGTCAGAGAATTGTGACCTTGTCTGGTTGATAAGTTTAGTAAGTGTTTAGGTGGCTGTGACCTGTACAGAACATGACTACGCCAGAGAAACGTCAGAGAAACGGTCAACGTGGACTATGTATTGTCAGAGAACTGTGCGGACTGTTACAGCAAATTTATGAGGGCGATCACACGGAACAAAGAAAGCACCATGACAATAACAGGATCATGCAATAAATACCGTAATGTTCATTTGAACATGGGTCACACAGGCCTAAGAAAATAGTGTAGACCCTGGTCAGACTGCTCCTAAGCAAACGGTGTAGACCCAGATGAGACTGCTCCTGATCAGGGTCTACACTGTTTGCCATTCTGTCTGCTAGATTTGGACTCCTTGCTGGATCTTGAAACAAGTTTGTTAAAATATTAGGAGAATTACAGCAAGTCCTCAAGGTGTCCGAATTTTTAGGATTTTTACGGCACTCTTGCAAGCCCAAAATAAGACAGGATAAACTCGGCTTAACAGCTCGTTAAGCTAACAACTGGACTCTGACTCTGAATCCTATGCACAGAACTATCCGGGTCACCCAAGAAGACTTGTTACCGTCATCACGCAAGCACACCTTTTTAATTTCGACGCCCTTAGACCCAAGGTGTATATTGTAAAACTGGGGTATACGGGGATATACATTATTTTCTTATTCCTCTGTGTACCCACAACAAATCGTCTGCTGAGTGCAATAACGTTGTAAGTGCAAAATGCCAACTTTTCAGGAGAGACAAAAAACTGTTTTATTAAAGAATGGAATAGAGAACCATACTATAAGCTGGTTTCTTAACTTCATGGCGATTTCTTTCATTTGTGTGTGATGTTTATTGTTGAATAAATGACATTTGAAAAGAAATATTTAGCATTTAAGGGTTGATACACCATTTCTGCGCCAAGTGTTTTTGGTGCAAAAACGGTGTAAGTGCAGCCAGCGCTAAAACGGTGTAAATGTACAAACCTTATTTCTTTGCCTTTTACATGGTAAAGCCACTTAGTAGGTAATATGTCACATTTTATACATTCTGCATAGTACTTACATGCTTATTCTGAAATATCAAGCAGCAGGATTTAATATTTTTGAGGTATTAAAAAACTTTGCGCAAAAATGGGGTAAGTGCACTTACACTGATTTTGCGCCAACTTTTCTTCTAAAAGTCAGAGCAAAAACGGTGTAACTGACAAAAAAAATTCCAAAATGCTGAAATAAATCATGATTTAGGCAGAATCCAGCTGTAGAACTTATTTACCAAGTGTGTCAAGTCCTAAGGCACCCATTTATGCCAAAAAACTATTTTGGCCAAAATGTCAGTTACACCGTTATTGCACTAAGCAGACGAAATGTTTTGAGCAGAAATATGAAAACTATGAGGATTCTTATCTGAAAAGTTTCATGTTTTTTTTGTGGTAAAATTGAATAGGCAGTATATACAAAATACAAAAAGTGAAGGGAGTGGCCCACCGATGGTAACCGGGCGCTAGAAGCACAAAGCGCCCCCCCCCACACACACACAAACACACACCACCACACCCCCGCCAAAGTAAGGGACAATTTAACAACTGCTTACTATTACTATTCTTCATAACGTAAGAGGGTCGTTCTCTTAATGAAATCAATCTTACCCACCGAAGTGTGAAATTATTGATATAATTATTAAAATAATTTTAGGCATAAATTAAACTAATAGGCAATAATCGATAGAAGACATCACTAAGTGCGAAGATATATATTCAGCTGTCAACTCTTTGATATTTTAATGTCAATTTTTTGACAAGTGTCATCATTATTATTTTCAATTCCCGCGAATTAATAGTTGCCCGATCGGGTTGTCACGCCTTCCTCAACAAGAAACTATTGTTAAAGTATGTCGTTAATAATAATAAGCGTTTTGGTTACATGGGCCAGTAATTAGAAGACAGTGTTAATTAATCAAATATTTACGGGGTCACTCAATTGTTTCTCCCTGCTTTTTTTATTCTTTTTTTTTTATCCGGGACTTTCTTGTTTTGTTTACCATCGTATCATAAGCATTTCCTTCGTGAGAACGGAATTTGTGACTTATTATGAAATCTGTCTTGCATTTGAGAATTTTATGAGTAAACTGACTGCTTGTTAATGCTTATGCATACGTTTTATAAGTGGTTTGAATAAGCCCTTTCAACACTATATATACGCCGATACATATAACCCGATTTTAACAACATGGATCCAGATCAGACGGCTCGAAACGTCTCACCAGGGTCTACGCTGCTTGCCATTCGGTTTATGAATTTTGACAAAAATTCCCTTTTGGCAAAATAAAATAAAAAAAAATCAGAGACTGTGGAAGACAAATGCACTCCAGAAACTCGTGAATGAAAGGGCTAAGGCATTCCCACCAAATTTGGTATGAGGAAGGTTCACGGGGCGTGCGTGCAGTTCCGTGTGCGCACGAGTGTATATACATGTATACGTGAATACGGCTATACGTGTATGCGTGCTGGTGCGGGCGTATGTGTATACGTGTGTGCATGCGTGCGTGCTGTTGAGGGGCTCTCGATTGTTTGTTTGATTTGAGGTTTAACGTTCCAGACAAGACTGTATAGAGCATTTCTGGAGACATTGCTTCCAATTTTGTGGGACTTTTACCCGACATTCAGATGAAACGACATCTCAACGAAACCGATAGGGTTTATAAGCACTGACGGCCCCACTCGCACCGCTTTGCCTGAGCAGTCTTTGATCCCCTAAGCGCTTTACCAGTACTCGTGTGCGGTCGGTTTCAGCTCTGCGTGGAAGCATCATGCAGCCCATCTATTTCTTCAAGCCCCGATGGGCGCGCGCGCGTGTGTGTGTGGGGGGGGGGTACAAGGGTCGTTCAATATGTATCTGGCGTCACGCTTGACTTCTTCTTTTCTCACATAGTCATCCCGCAGCAATAAGCACTTCCTCCACCAATGTCCCAAGGCTGAATTCCATTTTTGTAGAAATCGTCAATCCACCCTCCAACCGCTGCCTTAAGCTGTTCATAAGACAGGAAGTGACGTCCATGCAATTATTTCTTCAAGTTCGGAAACAAAAAGTAACCACTGGGTGCCAAATCATGAGAATAAGGTGGAAGGGTAATGGTTTGAAACCGTTCCGCTTCATTGCGTCCACAAAAACTTTGCAAGTATAGACTCGAGCATTGTCTTGTTGCAACAGCACTCTCGAGCTCTTTGTAACTTTTCCAGGCCTTTTCTGTACTATAGCTGCACGTAATATGGCCCAAAGTATTAGCATAATAGTCCAACGGTGATTCATAGTCTGGCCATGAGACAAATAAGCCACCATCAGAACCCCCTTTCTTTCCCATAACACAGTCTGAGTCTTCGCTGAGCTCACGTGCTTTTGAGTGGGTAGTTTGGGCGTGGGGTGCTTGTGGAGGTGAAGGTGGGGAAGGGGAATATTCATATTTAGAGGGAACAATGCAAATATTTTAAGGGAACATACACACACACACGCACGCACGCACGCAAGCACGCACGCACGCTCACACCTGAAAAGGTAATACCCAAATATCTAGGTACAATAAGATAGCTATTTCTTTGTAACAGAACAAACACCAATGGACAACTTGAATATGGAAGAAATAGCTTGCTGTTTAGGTGCAGAAAAAGCTTGACTGACTACTTTTGTTTGCCAACTTGCATTTAATCACATTCATTCTGTTTATAATACATAGAATTTAACACAAAGAATGCGAGGGTTGCCCATTCCGACAACGACCGCCGTAAAACACATGCATTCACTTCGCAGAAGTCATATTTTTGATCTTACAACTTTACTCGAGCCGCCTTGGTAGCTCAGTCGGATGCGCAACTGACTGGAGATCAGGATGACGCGGGTTCGATACCTGCCGGGGTCGGCAACATTCTTTCGTGAAGATTGATCATGAACTCTTTTCTACGGTCATTCTCTCCCTTCCACTGATTCAAGAAGGACAGTTTCAGTTCAGGCGAATTGATGTGCACTGTACTGGTAAACCGCTTATGAATAAGCCTGCCCAGGAAAAGTGTGGATAGGTAACTGACTGGCCCAAAAATGACCTAAAATAGTGTTGGTTGGGCCTGTAAACTTCAAAACACAACTTTACTTGATGTCAAGGGACATCTATAACTGCAACTGCATTTCTGGAAGATAAGTGAAGGTGAAAGTTGCTTAACAAGATTGCGGCGTTGTTGCTAGGCAATGGTGTATACACCCGCGAGCCCAACCAGAGATTGAGCATCATGCACAAACCAACATTTCATAAAATTAGCTTATAATTTTAAGCCTGCCCAGGAAAAGTATGGATAGGTAAACTGACCGGCTCAAAACTGACCTAAATTAGTGTCGACTGGGCCGTTAAACTCCAATGCAAACACAAATAACCTGATGAGTATACTAACTTACTGTGTAGCTGAAACCTGTTTAAACGCTTAAGGACACCACAGACTGACCCACGATCATTTTTCTTCCCGTTTTAGTATTGTGTTGTCTATAAAAACAAAATAATACAGATGGCCCGAAAGTAATGTGTCTAATTAAAGATTATAAACGTTGTTTCTTCACCCGTTAATTGGGACAATCCGTAGAAAACCCAAGAAAATGACAGCGCGAAGAGTGGAGTCCTGTACCAGCTCCTTCGTGTGTGCGGTATACTCATGCTGTTTATCATTCCATTAACTGATTGTACGGTTCTAACAGGTAACGCAGGTGAGCCATGAAGGTATTTGCTCGATTGCAAGACTGCTCTTTAAGAAAGACTGCTTTAAGTCTTCCCTGGCCATGTACACCAGTTTGGTTGGATTTCCAGCTGCTCGTTTTGTGGTGGCAAATTGTCATAAGATAGATGTCCACATCATGGTCTGTCAGATAATTGTACATTATGAAGTTTAATAGCAGTCATTTAACACAGCTATCTAGTGTCATGAAGGCTTGAGCCCATTTTGTACTGAATGGAGTCTTCCGCCTTATACATACTGGAGCCCATTTAAGAAAAATAACACCAATTAAGGGAAAAGGGAACACTTTTATGGGAGGCAACTCCTGCAAACGTATTTTTGTCTCCCATGTCAATATGGGTCAAATCTTAAAGGAAAGAATTTGCTCCTCAGGAGCAAATTCTTTCCTTTAAGAGTAGACCCCCTTTTCCGTGGGACAGGGTTTATAGAAATATGAACAGGACGTCCCGAAAGTTGTCTCCCTTTGAAAACTGGCGAAAAAATCTGCCAGGTGCTCCCATTCCTCTTAATTGGGGTCAGGTCGATATATTTTATCAAAACTTGCTGTACGTTTTACAACCAGTGATATCATTACGAAAATACGCCTATATAAATACAGTGTAACCTTTATCGCCGAGAAAATGAAAATGAAAATTTTAAGATGAACAATTGTGATATTTTTCTTAATTATGCTCAAAATATAGCTTGTGAGTACTCGCTAGAACCGCCTCATCGAGGCGGCTCAAACGAGTACCCACAATTTAAATTTTAGAGCAGAACTAAGAAAAATAAGGGTTACCCTTTTAAACCCCATTTTCACGGTATAAAAGTGGGGTTCAAGGCGGTCAAAATTATATAAGCGTGGTTTCGTGATGGGCCGGCATCGGTATCTAAGTCGGATTCGCGTTTGACTGGTGATCAGGAGGACGTGGGTTTGATACCTGCCGGGGACGGCAGCATTCTTTCGTGCAGATTATTAATGATATCTTTTCTATGGTCATTCTCTCTCTCCCATATAAACCTTCCCAGGAAAAGTGGGTTGTGCAATTGGATCAAAGATAAACAGGATAAAAAAGATACACGTAAGAAGAATGAGAGACCAACATAAATAAAAAACGACTAGAGCCATTCTTTATGTTACGTTCGAAGATAGTATTCAAAGCACCGATTGGTCGATTGTCTTTGAGTGTATGCTGGAAAAAATAGTCCGAACTGTTTCGTTTAGCCATGAAATGCCAGTATTTTAAGCAAACAGTGTGGACCCAGATCAGACGCCGCTTTCTGCGGCATCTGATCTGTGTCCACACTGTTTGCCATTGTCCCAGTACAAGAGTGCAATTCAGGTATTGCTGACAACCAAGACCAAGAATTTTCCGTCACAGTTAGAATGAAAACGCCACTATAAATAACCGTTACGTGGAATCTGTACATGGGCAGCAATAGTCAATGTGGACAATAGCAGGCGGGAAGCTTCAGTAGTTAGTAACTGACAACTGTCCTTCTTGAATCAGAGGAAGGGAGAGAATGGCCGTACAAAAGATTTCACGATCAATCCCCACTAAACAATGTTGCCGACCTGGCAGGTATCGAAAACGCGACCTACGGATCACCAGACAGATGCGTATCCGGCCACCTATTAAAAGTTGGTCTTAAAGACCACAGTCCAAAGGTGGTCAAAATACAGGAATTTTATTGTTCTGTTCTTGCCAATTTATAATTTGAAGTACGAATCAATATCTGAAATAAAACGGGAGCGTTCTTTATGCCAAACAGCATAACTTTGTATTAAGAGTCGAAATAAAGTGCTAAGGTTTCTCGGTTTCTATCACATGGTCTACCGAGTTTTTTTACTTAGACAAAATTTAGTTACTTCTAATACTTTCAATGTTTGCTTGTTTGGTTTGAGGTTTAACGTCCCCGTCAACACTGTAAAGGTCATTTTGTAGACGTTGCTTCCAATTTTGTGGGACTTTTACCCGACATTGAGGGAAAAAATGACATCTCAAGCCCTGTCGCCCAATGAAACCAATAGGGTTTATTAGCATGGACGGTCCGCCTTGCACCGCGTTTCCTGGACAGGCTAAGATCCTCTAAGCGGTTTACCAGTACTAGTGTGCGGGCCGGATTCAGCTCTGTGTGGAAGCATCATGCAGCCCATATATTTCTTTAAGCCCCTATGGACGGGTTCGGGAATACTTCAATGTAGTCAACAACAAGTGGAACAAACCTGTACTATATACAATTATGCGATGCATATGTGTGAATTTATTCTTATAAATATTGCTTAAACTAACAACAAGTGGAATGGGAAATTAATGAGTCTGCATAGTCAGTTCCCTTGGAAGCAAACAAGACACCAAATAAAGGAAAATAGGAGACGCGGTTTTATTGAGTCTGTTTATGACCAATACTGAAATGTGCAACACCACGCTAGAACGCAGAACGCTATTTTCAAAATAATTCAAAATGAACTCAATGATCTCAAAGGACCAGAAAACATAATCTGCACTACGATGGTGTACGGGGAAACGTTTTATGATGCTGCACGGGGAGACTTTTCAAACTAAAGTAGACGTAAAACAAAGATCAGGAATTGATACAATTAACTTACTCCACCCGTAAAAGACACCAAAGGGAAAGAAATACAAACATTAAGCGACCAGACCATAATGGAAACCTAAACAAAGGAAGGCCATAAAGACAATTACTTTCCCACAAAATACAACAACATAAATAAATCGCCACAGAAGAGCCGCCTTGGAACGGTCAGTAGAAGATTTCCACTGGGGGGGGGGGGGGGGGGGGCTTAAATCGATTTTACGTGGCCACAATCCTCGCCCTTACTTCCGTCGCGATTTAGACAAATAATTTGTTCAGTCCGCATGAAGGCCTCCTAACTCATCAGTGCAACATCTCCGTGAACACAAAAATCAAAGAACCACAGAGGTGAGACAACGGTGAGGACTCGACAGCAAGAAACCACTGAAATGCTGGAGCAAAAGAAAACCAACAGTTAGACTCTGCTGTTGTCACAGCATTGGTTATTCGGTAAGTTGCACACGTTGTAATGTACCATCTGGCTTCAAACTGAACATAAATCTAGAAGACAAGTAACTTTTTTTATGTTGTAAAATGTAAATGTCATTTCCTAGATAGGATTTATTTTGTTTTGTAAATGCCGTATTTGATAAGGCGCATTAGACAAGGCTGCTCTTTAATTAGTTTTGAATCACTAATTAATTTAGACGATGTTTTATACTTTGCTAGTTCTTGTGAAAGAGTCAAGAAAAATGTTTTATTCCAAATCAAGTCTTGTCTATACTTCCTTCTTTCGGGTTCCAGACATTCTGAATTTAGTCAAAAGTCACGACTTTCGAGGTTTGAAACTTTGATGGGTCATAATGATTTTGGTCTTCCCTTGTCTGACGCGAGTATGTTGTCAAGTAGACATTTTCCATTTATGATCATTGCCATTGCATTATGTGAATTCCGGTATTTAGACCAGCTAAACTCAAGAGACAAACGCTGCTCTTGAAAGCATATATAAAAATTTCAGCTGTTCTTTCATTGTGTTTTCTACACTGAGTGTACACTGTTGATAGACCACCTTTGGGACTGACGCGCTGTATCTGGTTCCTTGAGGTGGCCTATAAATAAATTTGTCACAATAAATTGTGGTTGAGCAATTAAACAGAGAGATGCCCATCTTCCTGTGGAGTTCGTCCTTGGGACCATGAGGACGTGAGTGAGTGTTTGAGTTTTACGTCCCACCAACAGCTAAGGTCATACGGAGACGGGGCCTCGGTTTAAAGACTCATCCGAAAGTCGGGAGAAGCCCGGGATCGATCCTGCGATCCCTGATTTACAAGGCGAGTAGCGTAAGCACTACACCACGGAGGCTTCTAATCCCTGAGGACGTAAAACACCAGAACTGCTGCTTATGCTGCAGCTACTACTACTACTACTACTACTACTACTACTACTACTACTACTACTACTACTACTACTACTACTGGTAAACAGATATAATTCTGTAGAAATGTGATGTCAGATTGGTTTTTAGAAAGCGACAATGGTACAGCTGACCGACGAGGGGAAAGGTTGCGAGAGGTTACAGTCCAGTATTTTGTCTCCAGTGCAAGTTTTTACTATATAGTTATTTATAGGAACAACCATATTCATGGTCATTTCACATAAATTTTATGAATTGAGCCCTGGGTATGTTTCATAAATTTCATATTGAATGACCACGGTGGGAGAATGTTTTTTTTTTTATCATAAGACATTTTCTGTGCATTTTGTCCCTGTCAGATTTGCAATTCCTACTCCAGAAATCATTATTATGCCAGAGACTGCGTTTTATCATATGACGTCGCGTCTGATAGTGTAATAACGACATGTAATAAATTCGATAATCCAATAGTGGATTAAATATGCAAATTAATTAGATACGGCCCATAACGTTACAGCTACGACGTCCTTGGCGCCGTCGCGTTGACTAATGGCGGAATATTGACATTTTTGTAAAGACTGGTGAATAAAATGCGTTTTAAATGTCATATGATAAACAGAATCTTGCATTCGTGCTCATGTATTATTGAATTTATTAAACTCGTTGAGGAAAAGTGATAATTGTGTAACTGACGTCATTGTTAACAGCGTTCTGAGCAAGCCGCCATGTTTGAAGAGTTAATAAGGTGTTTGTTGGAGTTTTCGTTACAATTCGCCGTCGTAAGTTTTGTATGAACAACGATCATCCATTGTTATTTCATTTCAATGACATTTGGCGGATCCCTCGGAAAATATTTGAACACTCGGCCTAGCGGCCTCGTGTTCAAACAGTTTCATCGGGACCCGGCAAATGTTACTGCATGAAAACCCATGGGCAATCCCTTTAACATAAGAACCATACATACTAACATTATTACAGAGCATATAATACAACATATATACCGATACTCGTTTTAGGTTCTTTTATTTCTTATCGGCATTGCAGTGTGCCATCAATGATTTGAACACAGATACATGCATTTCGTTTGCAAATGCTTATTCAAATTCTTCCGAAAACCAAAGAAAACAAAAATTTAGGAATATTCTATGGAGATTTGTCTTATCGAGGAAAGGAATGTCGTGTATACTCGGTGAAGTGTTCATTGTGTATATTCATTAGAATTACCTCGTTGAGCCTTTATAATGAGTACACAAGACATACTATTACGCTACAATTCCGCTAATAAGACCACCTAAAATTAAGTCTTATTCTGGTTTAAAAAGCTTATTCAGAAAGGTGCAGTCATTCTTTCTTTGCGTTTTCTGAAAACAGTGTCATTTGGTCAGGGGCCAGCTTTGGGACTGTTCAAAAGTGGTCATTAGGGACCACCTTTGGGACTATTCAAAAGTGGTCTTAAAGACCACTTTTGAACTTTCCCAAAGGTAGTCTTAACATAGGAATTACACTGTATTTTATAGAAGATAAAAAATGATAGAATCGTATCTGGTATAGCGTGATATAAAACCTCAGAGGCTCGAACTGCCACTGTCTCGTTTAAATGTTCATGGTTCCAAGGGTGTCCGAGGCATTAAAGACCGAATGCTATTTCCGCATCATACTCAAGACAAATCAGGACAAAAATCAGCAATTTTCAAATTGCGGTCCACTCATTAAAACCCATTTTGTACTGAACGGAAACGTCCGCAATACATATAGCCGGAGTCCATTTCGGATTTCAGGGGTTCGAGTTATTCAGAAATTAATTTAGGAAATAACCGAGCTTTATTTGCAAACAGTTAAGTCCCTGCCCAGACTCCGCGTTTGATCTGGGTCTCTAAATTTTGTTATTACACCCGTTCTGTGGTTTCCAGTATAAAATGGGTTAAGGGAAGTTGATCAATTTCTTCACTTTCAATCAGCCTATGTGATACGAAATGAAAGTGTTCGGTGATCTCTCTTTCTTGCAAGACATTTTCATTGTGCGCATGTATAAGGCACAGTCCTAAGCATACGTTTTCAGCGGTTGTAGTCTAAACAGGGCAAATGGCAGTTTCTGGCGTAGGAATGGCCACTGTATTAGTTAACCACTCAAGGTTATCCAGGAAAAGTGTGATAAACTGATTGTCTCGACGCGGCCATTATACTTTTTTCACTGCGGTATTATACTCCAAACCATACCAGAACCAGTATATGTATTTTTCATATCATTGCCAACTAATGGAACGAGCTACTAATTGAAATGCTCAGTTCTCATGAAGAGAAATAATGTTGTCATAATCATCAGTTAACATCTAGCTTTTAAGCTCTGGCTAACGCCAAGCTCTGAATTTTTTTAAAATGGAGGCATTACATCCCTCAGACCATCTAATTGCCCTCGGGGCAACAGCAAAATAAATGTATAATGATTAGTTGAAACGAGCTAGGGTCAAATGTGGCACGGTTTTTGCAAAGTTTCGCATTGTAGCCCATTACGTGCCTTCAGGAAATGATTTTCAAGTAAATATGTATTCATCTTTTGACAGGTACAGGCAGCAAGGTTATGACTTTTATGCTATTAAAATTTATTTTCCATGTCAAATGTGAGAAGTTGTGTAAAGCGAGCTACTGACAATTATTTATTATTACCATAACTTATTGTATTAATGTCCTATTTGACACGATGTTAAAACCAAAAACAAAGCCCGCAACATAGAAAGGGCATTAATGTTTCTATTTTCTACTTTTTGTGCACTGTAGCAAGCGCTCTAAATGTTGTGTTTTTAACCTTAGTTGTCACAAAATTGCATCTTTACAAAAAGAACAAAATTATGATATTGTCATATTTGCACAGTGCATTTGTTTCTGTGTCAAACTGGGATGACAAACTTTAACGAAACAGCCATGCCAAGACACGAAGGTTTGTACGTCACCATCTTTTTCTTGCACACCAGATAAGGAAATCCATGGTTTTAGCCTGGGATAGAAAGTCTGTTCTTACCTTGTTTGAGGCATGAAAATATGCACTATATCATATGTGAGTGCTATCATAATGAAATGACGCTTTCGTTTCCTCTTTATGTCGCTGTAAAGTGTCATTGATGAGCTTAATTCCTTTATGCGAATAAATTTGTTATAGTTAAACATCCCACGCCCTCCTTTTTTCTTCTGACCGTTCCAAAGAAATCGTTTCTTTGTATGGTTTGTGTATGTATTTGTTTGTTATTGTATGGTTTGTGTATGCATTGGTTTGGCTTTGTACGGTATGAGTATGCGTAGTTTTGGCTTTATAGGTTTTTAAGTATGCATTGTTTTGGCTTTTTTGCTTTGTATGGTTTGTGTATGCGTTGTGCTTGCTTTGGATAGTTTATGTATGCGTTGTTTTGCTTTGTATGTTTTTGTGTGCGTTATTTGGCTTTCAATTGTTTGTGTATGCGTTTTTGTGCTTCATTGCACAAACCTTTCTCGTCTCTACTGTTTGTGGTTTGAGGTGGCTATGTTCTTTGTTCTTGGGGTTTCAAATTAATATTCTCTTTCTGTTTTACTATTAATTCGGCTGTCATAGCTCACTGTGGAGCTAGGATTCCAACATATGGATCAATTTCTTACTGTAATTCTCTTTGGGACACTGTATTAATTGACTATACTGTTTTGAACGGAGGTCATTCACATTAACAACACCAGGTGAACAAATATTGACCGAAGGCGGAGGTCAAAAACTGATAATCATGTTTTTTAATTGTGTCATTTTATAAAATTGTCATTAAACAAGTAAATGTGTAATTTCGTATTGGCCCAATAACAGGTCCTCGGTCAGTTGTATTTGCCCTCGGCCTTCGGTCGTACCAATACGAAATTATTTGATTAATAACATTATAGTAGTGAAATAGAAAACGAGGCTGAATATTCATAAATCATAAACGCCGGAGCTGAATCCAAAGGAACTGTTTTTATACTGTCCGCCCCAAGGCGGTTTATGAAATGTACAGGTTGGTGCATTATGCTCATTTTCTGATCGGGCCTAACGGAGAACAACTGTTGGTTTTCTTTTGCTACAGCATTTCAGTTATTCCATACTGTCGACTCCTCATCTTTGTTTCTTCTCTGTATTCATTTGATATTTTTGTGTTTGGAAATGTTGCTCTAATGAGTTAGAAATCCTTCATGCGGTCTGAACAAACCATTTGTCTAAACCGCGACAGATGCAACTGCGAGTCTTGTGGCAACGCAGAATAGATGGATTAAAATCCCCAACCACACCCCAGCGTATTTTTATCGCCAGTTGTTCTTCTGTTGTCGTTAACTGTAATGGCTTTCCGATTGAAAGGTTTCATTATGGTGAAGTTGTGTGTTGCTGTTTCTTTCCCTTTGGTGACTTGGATGGGAGCTGTGGGGCAATTTTATCGAATCCTAATCATTGCCTTCACTTCTTATTTGTGTTGTTTTCGCTTGTGTTGTTTTGTGTGCCTTTATATTCCAAAGACTCTCTCTTCTTTCGGTAACATGGCTTTTTTTTGTTCATGGTTTATCCTGAGTATAAAGGATCTTACATGAGTGCTCATGTATTATTGAATTTATTAAACGAGTTGAGGTAAAAGGATAAAATGCGAGGCTGTGCCGAGCATTTTATCTCTTTTCCTCAACGAGTTATATAAATGCGAGGCTATGCCGAGCATTTTATCTCTTTTCCTCAACGAGTTTGATAAATTCAACAATACATAAGCACGAATGCAAGATTCTATTTATCATATGACATTTAAAACGCATTTTATTCACGATTGTTTACAAAAATATCAATATTCCGCCATAAGAAAACGCGACGTGGTTAAGGACGTCGTAAGTGTAACGTTACGGGACGTATCTAACTCATTTGCATATTTAATCCACTGGTGGATTATCGAATTTATTACATGGCGTTATTACACTCTCAGACGCGACGTCATATGATAAAACGTTTTCTCTGATGCACCATGAAAATACTCAGATGTAGATGTCAAAAAGATGCTCGAATATCTAAATGACAATATTTTTGTAGAGTTCGGCGGGCGGATATTTCAGCAAACAGCCAGTATACCGATGGGTACTAACTTGGCAACTTGTTTTTATACTCGTTTGATACGAAAGTTGTACAAAGTAGAATTAAAACGAAGATCAGGAATCGATACAATTAACTTACTCCACCCATCAAAGACACCAAAGGAAAAGAAACACAAACATTAACCGACCAGACCATAATGGAAACCTAAACAAAGGAAGGCCATGTGGACAGTTACTTTCCCACAAAATGGCCATATGTCCATCCAAAATAAAAAGACACAAGTGATACACACAGTAAGTAACAAACAGTAACATAAATAAACCGCCACAGAAGAACCGCCTTGGAACGGTCAGTGGAAAGATTTCCACTGTGGGGGGGGGGGGGGGTTTAAATCGATTTTACGTGGCCACAATCCTCGCCCCTTACTTCCGTCGCGATTTAGACAAATAATTTGTTCAGTCCGCATGAAGGCCTCCTAACTCAACAGTGCAACATCTCCGTGAACACAAATAATCAACGCTCCACAGAGGTGAGACAACGGTGAAGTCTAATCAAAGCAGGCAAGAAACACCTTGCACAACAATTCAGTTTCATCGACAGATATATACATGTAGATCTGGAAAACACAAAATTTGCAGGGTATTGGGAATTTATCTATCCACATAAATATGAAATAAAGGAAACAATGAATACTGCAGCCTCCTCCTCACATTTGGATTGTTGTCTCTACGTTGACAATGGAAAGCTTTTATATTTTTATTTGGGATAGCCGTTTGGCCATTGTGTGGGCAGGTGGCTATCTTTTTGGCTTTCGCTTGTAATGTTTTCATTATGGTTCTTGTTTTTTGCCCTTTTGGTGTGTCTGATGGGAGGTGTTGGGTAGTTGTATCGATTCCTGATCACTGCCTTCACTCTTTTTTTCCAAAATCCTGGACGCTTCTGCCATTTCCCTCGACCAGGGCGAAATGGAATGTCCTCGGACGACTGAATACATCCTGATGGGGCCATGTCTGTTGGTCTAAAATTCTGATTCGTCATTCGTTTACAGATTTTTGAGTTTGCATTATGGCATGGGTACTATGACCACTAGTGCGCCTTATATGGCGCAAAAAATAACTCTCAGTGGCTAAAACATCTCATGATAAAAAAGATGAAGTTTACTAAGAAAGAAGCAGATGATCCAGACAGAATATAAAGCAAGTTAATGATGACGAAGAACATCAGTTTTAATGGCACGTATTTTTTTCGCTTAAACGTGTCACTTTGCATAATGCAAAGTGACACGTTTCAGCAAAACAAAGACTCATAACTCTAGCCTAGCCACTAGGCGTTAAAATGGATAATATGGAATTAAAATCATCTTTTGCACTAAAAGGAACAGTGTATAAAAGTTCAGCTAGTCTAGTCTCTCTGGCTCACTTTTAACGATTCTAAGCTTGGAGACTCTACCAAATAAACTTGCCATTACTAACAAGGTGATAATTTTTAATAAAATAAATATATATAAAAAATGATCAAACTTTTGATTATCAGACTAGTAGCTAGTCTATCATAACTCATAAAATGGTCGCATAAAAAGATAATTTCATTCGGACATGTGCGTTCAGCGGAGACCCAGGTGAGCGGGAAATAACCAAATATAAGGTCAGTCTCGATAGCGCAGTGGTTAACGCGTTCGACTTATGACTTATGATGAGTGGTTGTACGTTCGAATCCGGCCACCGGTATCGAGGAGTGTCCTTGGGCAAGACCCGTAATGACACTGTCCCACTCCACCCAGGTGTACATGGGTAGCACTGGTGTAAAAGACATTGCCCCTCTCTCGCGCGCTCGTCCAAACACCCGGAATGAGTGTTCGAGCGATTCAATAAGCTTGAAGCTTTCATCGCAATCGAACTAAAATATATGAGTATAAACTAAATATAATGTATCAAAACTATAATAGCTTTCTGTGTTTGCAACATAGCATTCCATAGTAACATGATATTTCGTTACAAAACTATATAGCTTTATGATTTTTGATTTTTGCAACATTGTCTTCCGTAGAAACAGGATATATCTAGCTCTGTATGTGTGTATGTGTGTGCGCGCGCGTGCGTGCGTGTGTTTTCAAACATAGCTTTCCAAAGAAACAAGATATAACGTTACAAAACTATACAGTTTTGTGTTTTTGCAATATGACTTTCCATCGAAACAAGAGGTATGGTCACAAAACTAAATAGCTTTATGTTTTTGCAATATTACTTTCCAAGGAAACAAGATGTATCGTCACAAACCTATATAAACTCCGTTCAGAAAATCTAAATCATCGATTTTTTCGTTTTTTCCTTTTAATACTCATTTTAGACCATACATCACTATGGGAAAGTTTTAGACCAAACCCTCCGCCGACTTCTCTATCTACGATTTTCAGGAAAGGCTGTGATTATTTGGAGAAAATTGCAAACAAAGAAATGAGACCACAGACTAAGTCCATTTGGCAAAATAATAAATATTCAAATCCAGGTGATGTACTTTATAAATAGATATGCAATTACGACACACCTTACATTCGAATGGCTAGATAGAGGCCCACTTGGAACGTGGAGCCACTAGCGCGATGTGCTGTCAACAGTGGTCAAAAAGAAATGTACCGATATCAAATGTGGTGTCACAGCTAATGATTTTCCATGAAGTAATCGGGCAAATAAAACATAGTTGCCCTTGTAATTTACAAGAGCAGCAACCACTTCTATATATGGTTTAAAAGGGTGTGTCGAACCTGTCAGAATGTCTTAGTTTGTGAAAGAAAATTAAGATTTTGCAATTTTCTCCAAATAATCACAGCTTTTCCTGGCTGTCGCAGAAGCATACGACTCGCTGGAGAAATCGGCGGAGGGTGAGGTCTAAAACGTTCCCATAGTGATGTATGGGCTAAAATGAGTACTTAAAGGAAGAAACGAAAAAAAACGATGATTCAGATTTTCTGAACGGATTTTAGTATTGTGTTTCTGCAATATGGTTTTCCAGCAGACTTTGCGTATACGGCGTCATTGGACGAGTTAATCGCCCGTCTACAGAACAACACCTTCTAGACTGTACAGACCATGATGTTTTTAATTGTTATAGGTTTTGTTTTTGGAAAGCCAAGTCAGAACACAAAGCTCTAAGATCATGTTCTTCATGAAGACGGGGTTGGACCTTAATTTGCACCAGCGCACGACAAATTCATTTTTTCGAATCGGTATAAATTTAACAGTTCGTCGTACACAATTACATCTCATTGCAGACAGTTTTAAACTTTAGTTAGATTCATAAAAATCTAACCCCTTTAGGAGAGGAATATCGAAGTTTTTTTTTGATAAACTTATCTCTATCTGCGCCTTGTGCACAAATGGTCTGCGGATATTTTTGCAATTTTAGCATCTTTAAGCATTGATTACTGATCAACATGCAGGTTGGATTTCGCATCTATCATGGCATGGCTTAATTATTATGCCTTTTTGGGTCGAGTGTACATTAATCGACCAAAGTTACTATATGATCAAGAAGTCCATGCGACTATAGCTGATATTTATGGTTCTTTAATGAGTGCCCATATTTCATGTGTTTGAGCAAGGTAAGGGGAAATTATGTATGCCTTTGCATTACCAACGTTTCTCTGAAGGGGCTACAGTTTTGCAGGGTGAATCTATCATTTGCATCTGCATTTCGAATATTCTATTAACAAAAATGTAACCCAAGAAGCCCGTTTATGTGAATTCAACTCAAGACCTTTTTGCCTGCGTGCAAAAAGTATGCGAAAGTCGCTCTACCAATTCTTCTTGTGGATTCAGCAAATTTGACATACATATATTGAGAACACCTGAACTGCCCTGCCATGCCAGTCTTATCTGCGACTACAACATATATTATCATATATGATTTTGCATAATCAGTTTTTTATACATACATGTACTAATTTGTTTTAGATGTTATTTTAGCAGCAAGTGATGCCCAATCACACTTTTGTATAAATTACCAATACCGACAGATCTAATTAAACAGGTATATTATTTATGATTGAATATTGTTCCGTCCCGAGAAATATTCAATCACCGGTCTGACATATGAAATAAAGTTTTGATTGAGTGCTGTGTGACTAGGTCGACTTGACTTTCTCATTATACCTACAGTTTTTTCGCAAACAGAATATAAGAATATAATAAGGGTGTGAGGGGTTGATGGAAAAATCCGTCCCAAGGGTCACTGTCCGGCATCACGAGGTTTGCCGAGTGATGCCGGACAGTGATCCTGAGGGCGGATTTTTCTATCCACCCCTCACACCCATATAGGATTCTTTTTCTTGCATACTTTCCATTTCTCAGCGCGGATTTATATTGCTGCAGTCTCTCCGGTTACCGACGTTCGCCATATTGTGATGACACTATATGAATGTTAAGTGACGTCACGTAACGTGCGTAACGGCGCATATTAGGTCTTATTCAAAAAGTGCATTTATCAAACACGCGAGAATATTCGATTTTGGGCAAGAACTCCAGGGTTAGAACAGAATTTCTATCCCAAGCTAAAACTATGGATTTCCTTATCTGGTGTGCAAGAAACATTGTTTCTACACGCCTTTTCTAGTTGTCATTTTGACTAAACTTATTTCCAAAATTCCAAGATGCTAAGTGGTCGACAAATTAGACTGGCGGATAATTAAATTATCAAAGAATAAAAAAAAGGTTGTAGAGTTCTCAATCTCTGAAATGGAAATATTTCCACATTGACTGTGCAAATGTTGTTCATGATGTTACATGTGCGTTGATGCGATGTTGTCCATACGTTTTATGCGTGCTGGAACTAAGTTACTGTTTTGTAGGTCTCAAAGTGCTTGTCATTGGTAAGCCAATGCTGCTAGGAAACCAACCCACTTCGGAGAGATATTAGTCAAATACGCAAAACAAAGATATTGGGGATGAGTTTCACTATCAATTTATATGTGAATATTTTAAGTTAGAAAGAAAATAGTATCTTAAACAGTATTTTTACAAGAGGGACTAATATTATTAAATTGAAGGCTTTTTATTAAATTTAAGGAATTTTATTTTATTTTAGTATTCTTTATATTGGTTGGCGCCTAATGCTCCGTCTTTGGTCGGGCCCCTCGGAGTCTAACTGTTGGTTTTCTTTTGCTCCAGCAATTCTGTTGTTGTATGCTGTTGAGTCCTCAACCTTGTTTCATCTCTGTAGATTTTTGATTTTTTTTTCCATGTAGATTTTTGATTTGTATGTCCTCGGAGACGTTACACTGATGAGTTAGGAAGCCTTCGTGCGGACTAAACAAAATAAGTGTATACCGCGACAGAGGTAAGGGCGAGGATTATGGCCTTGTAAAATCGATTTAAGCCCCCCAGTGGAATTCTTTCCACTGACCGTTCCAAGGCGGTTCTTCTGTGGCGGTTTATTTATGTTGTTGTTTGTTACTTACTGTGTGTATCACTTGTGTCTTTTTATTTTGGATGGCCATTTGACCATTTTGTGGGAAAGTAACTGTCCTTATGGCCTTCCTTTGTTTAGGTTTCCATTATGGTCTGGTCGCTTCATGTGTGTGTTTCTTTCCCTTTGGTGTCTTTGATGGATGGAGTAAGTTAATTGTATCGATTCCTGATATTTGTTTTACTTCTATTTTTCTGACGTTCACAAATGTTAAACAACATATTAAACTGTCCAAATTTGCAGAAATTATTATGAAGAAGTTTTAAATACCCAGTTTTATTGGGTCTCCCATTACCCTTCGAACTGATTTCATTTTTTTATTCTCGTTATCTTGTCATTTGTTTGCATGTGCATGTGTATAAATATTTATTTTATACCTAGCACTGAAATCAATGCATATCAGAAACAAACACAAATGATAATTTTATACTGTGTAATACGATATTTTCACGTTGAAAAAATAATATGCCCACGTCTTTTCACAGCAGCTCGGACTACATTTGTGGTTTGTTAATATTCCAGTACAGATTTATTTACATACAGAATAAAAAGAAATTTTTACTTCTTTCGATAAATACCAAAATATTTCACCTGATTCAACACACTCCATGAACTAAATTTTGTATTCACCTCAAAAACGTTAATCCTCTATTTATACATATTCTATCTGTTACGCCAGCTGTAAAAGGCCGAAAAATAACAGGCAATTAAATAAATTTCTGTTCTTTACATGTATAATATACATTACATGCAATATCCATGTGAAACGCTGTTGAAAAGTATAACGTGCTGTCATCAATCACCAACAAACCTTTAAGTCTAATACTTAAAATTGAATACGTAATATCATTGGCATGGTTGTATATAAATAACAGAATGGGATTCAGTTTTGATCCTTGAGGTATCCCTGCGAAAAAGGCTGTAATGACCGTGAACTCACCATGGGCCCACTGAATGACGACTTTGTTTCTGTCAGTCAAAGCAATTGACACCTAGACCATTTCTATATATTATTATAGCAGACCTTTTGTCTGGTTGAGTTATTTTCAGAAATCTAATAAGAAAATGGCTGAACCTGATTAGGTGCGTTCTGTACATGGATTTTTTGTTAGTGTCACGTTTTTATGTCTCTCGGTAAACTAAAGAAAAGTGGGGCGTAACATCTGCTTAAAATTTAGGTTTGGGATAGCAAAAGAGCAATTGTGACAAATGCACATATGGACAATGTCAAAGGTAGCATTTTATTGCGTATGTATGCATTCTTCGTAATTCAAATTATAATAATGAACCAGCGCATGACATAATCTACAACATGACTTGTTCGATCAGCGGAGGCTCAGATCAGCCTGCGCATCTGAGCCTTCGCTGATCTTACGAGTCAGATACATTTTCTGTACTGGGTAGTGGATATGCATATGATCTGAGTCTATGCTGGTGTCGTGTTTATTTATATTTATTGGTTTTGTCGTGCGCTTGCTGACTCATAATTATGATGCATGAGCAACAGGGCGCAGTTCCACGCACCTGTTGATGGGATGAGATTTCTGTATTTTTTGTATTCAGTTAGTTTGTCAAATAATTAAAGACATGAAAATGAAACATCTGTTGAGAGACCTACAGCCGGACGCCTACTAACATTTTATGAAATTAATACGCCATTTTTATTCCATAATTACAATGAGTCTGTCATAGCTGACAGGAATGGACAAAAACTCCATACACTTCGAATAGAATTTCCTTAAGCTGAAACAATGAATGCCCGTTTTTCTATTTCATATTCAAGCAATTTATTATAATTTGTGTGATGAAAGTCATTAATTTCATAACGACATGCCATTTGTACCGTGTCAATGACTGCAATTTACGACAGTAATGATATGCATAAACATTAAGAAAATTAAGAATGTCATCAGAAGACAATATATAATGCTGATTTTAATAAAGTTTAAATTTTTATCACATTTCTTCAACGTCAAAATTTTAACATGTAACCTATGCCTTTTGCTAATGATACCATAGCCAGCTCCTCCCAGAAGGCTAATGCACTGCATTTACACAGAAAATCCTACTGTTAGCTATTGTGGCGTAGTCACGGTAGTTCATACTTCAATACATACATTGAGTCACGGGACATCACGTGATCGGTGACTCAGGTTCTTTCCTTGACCCCAAAACCACTGTTCCATTTATGTATTTTTTTTTTAAATTTGGTCCTAATATTGAACCCAAAGGAACCCGTTCTAATTTTGAAGAACGAAGACATTCCAATACATTTTGGCATGATTCAGTGTTGTATCATTAGAGGTAAGTCCTTAATGAATATTAAAAACAAACTGGGTCTTAATATTGAACCTTGCGGAGCTCCCTATTAAGATATTCCAATTCCTTTCGCGCGATTCAGGTTATTCCAGGAAAAAATATTAAAAAGGGCAAATGCCTATAATAATTCTGACATTTTTCGTATTTCTGTTTAGAACATATAGATTGCGGGCAGCAGAAATAAGAAAAAAAAACAAAACATATACCTCTGTAATCCAAAGTTTTACTACACTGTTCAAACAATTAAAGGAGCAAATTTTAAGCCTGTATAACATCACCGCTTGACAATTTACAAACTGAGGGAAAGACATATCTTAACATGCAAACGTCAAGGAGCAAGGTTCGTGTGCAAAGCAAGAATGTGAGCTACAGCATGGAGGTTGAAATTCGGTTTGGGGTGATCTGTTCAAAATTTGAATTTTTGACAGAAAGATGCCAATCCTTCTGTTGTGTATTATTTTGGGCTTCATAGTGACTTCATATGGTGTTAGGCGGTTCTTGGAAGAAGTTGAGGTGGCTCAAGCTGTCGCTTTGCTTGAAAGTGGGTACACCCAAATGATCGTTGCTGAACGCTTTGTTGCATCGAGAAGTGTTGTTGCCAGGCTATGGAGACGCTACCAGGAGACGGGCGAGTTTTTAGACGAGGAAGGCAAGGCCGCGTCGCATGACGTCACAAAGGGAAGATCAATATCTTCGAAATGTAGCGCTACGAAATCGGCAGTACAGGGCCAGAAGGCTACACATCGATTTTCACCATCCAATTGGTCAAAGGATCAAACAATACGTAACAGGTTGCATGAAGGTGATCTAAGGGCCAGACGTCCGGCAAGAGGGCCTTTTCTCACCAGGCAACATCATGCACAGCGATATGAGTTCTACTGATCCTATTGTGAGGCCTTTCGCTGGGTGAAATTGTTGGCAATTTCATTCTGATGCAGGATAATGCGCAACCCCATACTGCTAGCGTATGAATGGGTTACCTTAATCGTAAGACTGCTGAAGTAATGGACTGGCCGGCACGTTCTCCTGACTTGAACTCAATAGAACATGTGTGGGGCATTATTTACAGACGTATCTCACAGGGCAGTCATCCACCAATGACTATTCGTGAACTCACAAACATCCTTAGACCCACGATTTATTTTTCGAGCAAACATATGAAAAATATCAGAATTTTTATCTCAATATTGACATTTATTGGGTTCAAGATATTTGAATGGGCATGTTTCCGCAGTGGAAACCAAGTAAGGTTAGTCAGTTTCGCACAAAGTAAAACAGTCTTTCCCCGCTTACAATGTTGCAGGTGGCGACGTACAATTTGACATCTATGATAGGCGCATTAATATGGAAATACAATTTACTAAAATTATCATTTGCAGCTTCACTAATTGATTGTTGTTAATGTATATAAACACGCGTTAAGGGTAGGCAACTCTTTTCGCAAAACATATTTTCGTGTTCTTAAATGGCAGAGGATCTACTCTACTCCTCTGGAGCACGTTCTTTTGAGTTTAAGAGTAGACCGGTCCGCTTTCGGAGTGGTCCAGTTTATAGTGTGAGTGAGTGTTCAGTTTTACGTCCCACCAACAGCTAAGGTCACACGGAGACGGGACCTCGGTTTAAAGACTCATCCGAATGTCTGGAGAAGCCCGGGATCGATCCTGCCAGTTTATAGTTTACCGTTTGCCGGGTTGTTCACGAAGTCAAACTCAGCAAGCACTCAAATACTAGGCTTGATCATCGTGAAAGGCTGTAGAAGTTGATATATAACAATAATCGTTACGTCCTCGCCTCTAGCACACCAATCTCTTGGCTTCGCACTCTCCCCACTCATCTCTGGACTTTTCCCCAACGTCTCACATGCTTCCCTCGCAGAACCACGTGCGGAGCGAGGCTGTGGAGTGATAAAGGGCGAGTTCGATGTGAGAACCACGGTCACCAAACTGTGACTAAAGTATAAGACCATCCAGTGCATACAAGCCCATATGGTTTCGTTGGACGACGGCAGGCAGGGCTTGAGATGTTAGAGAAAATGACGTCAGTTTAGTTTCTACGGTTCTACCAACGAGGTAAGGCTGGTTCGACCATGGTTGACTGGTTCTTAGATTTCCATAAAGCATTGCGGAACACTAGAACCAGTAATTTGTTCAGTAAACTGTAACCTAGGCATCAACTGGTTGTTACACTTACATGGGGAGAAGGTACATGTATGTACAGTCGAACTTCAATGGCTCGAACACCTTTGGGACCATGAAAATCTATTCGAGACAGGATAGTTCAAGTCACTGAGGGTTACTCCCAGGAGGCATATCGAGGTGAATTTTGGGACATCTTTCAATTTGCTATAATAAAAAGTATGCTGTGTGTACGCATTAGAATCGTCTCATCGAGGCGATTCTAATGAGCACACACAGCATACATTGGCAAGATACAATTCCAAAATCTCCTCAGTTATCCCGCACTATTTATCATGTGGGAGATTACCATAAGGACTCAAGAACGGGTTCGACTCAGCCATGGTAAACGAGCCAACGGTGTTCGAACCATCGAAGTTCGACTGTACATTAATAGTAGCAGCAACCAAGACAAACTACACTATAGATCTATCAATAATCCTCATCTCTTGAGTTCGATTCTGATTCTGACGTCATGCATGCCTTATTTGACAGAACGGAGGGCGGAGCCTATGCAACAAACCGGCGGCACTTTTTCCAACCCACCGCTATCACTAATTGCAGCGTCTGCCGGGTCCTCCACGTATTTTAGCAAGCGTCCACCCACCAAGGTACTAACCGCGCTCTCTGTTGCTTAAGTTCGTGAAACAAGAAAACCGGATCCCACAGCAAGGCTGTAGAAGTGGTATGCGAAGTAATAATAATCGTTACAACAGGAGCGTAAGAAGTGCGTCAGAAACGTAATCTTGCCTTCAGAGAAAATGGTTTTGTTTGTTTGTTTGTATTGGAGTTTAACGACCCGGTCAACACTATTTAGGTCATTTATGAGCCGGTCAGTTTAATTATCACACATTTCCTGTGCAGGATTATACGTAAGCGGTTAACGATTACAGTGCACATTCTTTCGCCAGAAACTGACAACTGCCCTTCTTGAATCAACGGACGGGAGAGAATGACCGTAGAAAAGATTTCATGATCAATCTCCACGAAAGAATGTTGCCGACCCCGGCAGGTTTCGAATCCGCGTCCCCCTGGTCACCATTCAGACGCGCATCCGACTGAGCTACCGAGTCCGGATGCGGAGAAAATGGTAGAAAATATGTTGACTGTATTCATTTACCTTAAGATGAGAGAAAGCTGACAATGACAGCAATGATTATCATGGCAACGACTACATTAAGTGGTGGCGGAAATATCTTCCCAGAAGCTTTTTTCTAAGTGTCTTTTCTAGATCTGTTTTTATTTTTTGTTTTCTTCACATCATCTCAGACCATATAGTGAACGCAACTACGTTGTAATGTAATAGAAGCCTCCGTGGTGTAGTGGTTATGCTTTTTTCACATCAAATCGGACCATATATTGTACGCAACAACGTTGTAATGATAGAAGCCTACCGTGGTGTAGTGGTTACGCTACTCGCCTTGTAAACCAGGGATCGCAAGCTCGATCCGGGGCTTCTCCAGATTTTCCGATGAGTCTTTAACCGAGGTCCCGTCTCCGTATGACCTTAGCTGTTGGTGGGACGTAAAAACAAACACTCACTCACATTTATCAAGTATTTTCGTATTGGCCAAGTTACAGCTCCTCGGTTAGACTTATAAAGTCTGATGAGATGTGAGTTTTGTTTACAAAGTAATCCTTAGATGAAAATATATACCCCTTCCTCAAATCTCTCTCTTGAGCTCTCATCAGATGCTTGAGTCAGGATAAAATAAAATCTGGCCTTGCATGGCGGCATAATATAAAATATGGAATGCATGAGCACACCTATTAACATCTAGGACTTTTATAAGTCTACTCCTCGGTCAGCTGTATTATTCTCGGCCTTCGGCCTCGGGTCAATACAGCAGGCCTCGGACGTAACTGGGCCAATATGAAATTACTTGTGAAACATTATAATATTTTAGCAAAAGCTTCGTTTAGATGCCAGTCTAGTTTAGGGCCATTTTTTCATTGGTATGCGATGATCACGTGGGCAACAGCAACATAGCAAGCTGCAGTATTATTAACTTTGATTCGACTGATATCAGTTGAACCAAAGTTATACAATAATACTACAGCTAGCTATATTTCTGTAGCCGGGGGCGTAGCTAGAAGAAAATCATTTGTACGCAAACCAAAGAAAATACTAAAACTAATAACTCCGTTTACCAAATGGGGACCACTCTTACAGGAAAGAATTTGCTCCCTTGAGGGAGCAAATTCTTTCCTGTAAGTGCGGTCCCCGTGGCAAAGGAGGAAACTATGCTGGCTAATAAATAGTGTTGCATATATCCTCTTCTTCTTCTTCTTCTTCTTCTTCTTCTTCTTCTTCTTCTTATTTATTGCTCTCCTTCTCTTTCTTCTTCTTCCTTTTCTTCTTCTTCTTCTTCTTCTTCTTCTTCTTCTTCTTCTTCTTCTTCTTCTTCTTCTTCTTCTTCTCCTTCTTCTTCAACTTCTTTTCTTCTATTTCTTCTACGTCTAATGTTTTACGTTTGTAGGTGCGGATCTGCATACAAGTAGCTACGCCCTGGTAGCGCACGTGATTATCACATACCAATGAAGTTAAACAGCGCGCAAGTTTGAATATTGAACTGGTTGACGCATATATGCATATATGCCTTTCGTCCCATAGGCGTAGCTACCAATACGCAGATACGCACTTGCGTATACATTACAAATGTAAAAGATAGAAGTAGAAGAGAAAGAAGTGATCCCCATTTGGTATACGGAGTTAGTATAGTAAGTATTTTCTTTAATTTGCGTACAAATGATTTTTTACTAGCTAGCTATGCCCCTGTTCGCCCTCGCCCACCGGGGCTTGAAGAAATAGATGGGCTGCATGATGCTTCCACGCAGAGCTGAAACCTACCCGCACAAGAGTACTGGTAAACCGCTTAGAGGATCTAAGTCTGCCCAGGCAAAGCGGTGCGCACGAATCGGACCGTCCATGCTTATAAACCTTATTGGTTTCATTGGGCGGCAGGATTTGAAATGTCATTTCATCTCAATGTCGGGTAAAAGGCCCTAAAAATTGGTCTCCAAAATGACCTTTACAGTGTTGACGGGGATGTTAAACCCCAAATTAAACAAAACAAACACAAGCTACCTGTACGCAGATACGCACTTGCGTAAACATTACAAACGTAAAAAATAGACGTAGAAGAAAAAGAGGAGGAAGGAGAAGAAGACAAAGAAGAAGAAGAAGAAGAAGAAGAAGAAGAAGAAGAAGAAGAAGAAGAAGAAGAAGGAGGAAAAAACTTTATGTGTCTAGGATATACGCAACAATATTTATTAGCTAGCATAGTTTCCTCCTTTGCCACGGGGATCACACTTACAGGAAAGAATTTGCTCCCTTTAAATTTGCTCCCTAAAGGGAGCAAATTCTTTCCTGTAAGAGTGGTCCCCCATATGTAAACGGAGTTATTATTTTTAAGATTTTCTTTGGTTTGCGTACATATGATTTTCTTCTAGCTACGACCCTGGGTCCCAAAAATGGATACCGTACAAAACAGGAAAATCTAGGGTAAAATGTAACAGTCGAAGTCCACTCGCATGGCCATTATTCTCAGCCTTCATTCGGAGTCAATCGGCCCATCGATTCACGTGTTTGGAAATGAGTTGAAAAAGAGGCTGTGAGTTAATGACATGATCAACAGCAGTGCTCAAAGGCAAATGGCCGAAAGTTAGTAAAAAAAAAAAAAAAAAAGAAGTAGTCTGTGTGAACTGCGCTTAAGTAGCATTTGCTCCGAAAAAAAAAGAAAGAAAAAGAAAAGAAACAAATGAAGAAACTGGACAATTAAAAATAGCGACTTCTTGTCGCATTCGGAAATGTGACTGATAGACAGAACAGGGGGTGTGGAGCTCAAATAACAGGTTTTCATACACTTAACAGTTTTTTTTTATACACTTTTCGCTGAAATAATCGTGAAATACTACTGGTACTTCGGCAATTCGCCCAAAAAACTGGCGGAAGTCTGTATACATTATTACCATGTCAGTGTAGAAGCTAGCCTCCGTGGTGTAGTGGTTACACTACTCGCCTTGTAAATCAGGGGTCGCAGGATCGATCCCGGGCTTCTCCAGACTTTCGAATGAGTCTTTAAACCGAGTTCTCGTCTCCGTATGACCTTAGCTGTTGGTGGGACGTAAAACTCAAACACTCACTCGCTCACCATGTCAGTGTCCGCAGGTATTGTTGATGGGTTCGACAGGTCCTTGAATACTCTTGTAAAAAAGAAGAAAGTTTCCTATTTCCCATGAAAACATAGATAATGTGTACTCGTTAGAACCGCCTCAATGAGGCGGTTCTAACGAATACCCAATATCTATGTTTGAAATAGATATCAGAATAGTATAAAAATAACTGACAAATTCTATTCATAAAGTCAATATGGTGAGATAGTTATCGCAATGCCTACGCTCATTACCTACTTAATACCTTTCTGTTACTTTCGATTACGACATCTCTCGCATTATCTCCCTTGCCTTTTACGACATCGCTCAGCAAGGAAGCAGTTTCACCGAGTGCACGCGGTGTATCTGATGTCAACACCTAGATGTTAAGTTTCTGAAACACTGACGTTTACAACTCTAGAGCTGTCCTTCACACTGTCAATAAAACCTTTCCTTTATGAGGAATCTTGACAGATCCATTATTATCAATTTAAATTAATAGACACAGAATTTTTCATCTCTCATTAAGGCAATTTAATTACTAATAAGAATATGAATGAGATTAATTCATCTAAAAATGCCTAACGCTCCATGAAAGAAGGTTGACCATGGCAAACAGCCTAGTACTAGATCGACTGTTCTGTGAGATGAAGTGCCTGTTCCGCTAAAAGATAGTAATTGCAGATTTTGATTATGATGATGATGATGATGATGATGATGATGATGATGATGATGATGATGATGATGATGATGATGATGATCGGGGTGGTGGTAGTTATAGTGCACCGGTTCTGCTGTAGTTGATGATGATGAAAATGTTGATCATCATCATCAACGGCACCATCACTACCACCACCGCCACTAAAACAAGTATCATCATCATCATCATCATCATCATCATCATCATCATCATCATCATCATCGTCCATCATCATCATCGTTATCATCACATTTGGAGAAAGAAGACTAATTTAGGGATTTTCTTCTCAACCCATACAATGAAATCTCCCACCTAATAAGTTTGGGGTGGTCCATTTCCAATTATAGGGATGTCAGGTTCGTTTTGTTAGCAGTAAGTTTTGCAATTAATCAGCTCCACTGACCGCACACACATATGGGGCCCGTTTTACTATTTATATTCCCTGTTTAGTTTAAACAATATTTATTTACTCCTTTTCAATTACAGATATATAACAAGAATGTAACATATAGAAAGATCAACAGGATTTGAAAACAAGCAAGGTTGATTATACTTATCATCTCATGCCTTCCCTATTAATAGGTATCCATAATTATTTATGGATATCCATAATTCGAATTATGGATATCCATTATTATTTATGAATAGCCATAATTATTTATGGATATCCATAATTTTAATTATGGATATCCATGAATCGATTTATGGATATCATTAATTTAGATCGATTTATGGATATGTATAAATCGAATTATGGATATCCATAGTTCGAATTATGGATATCCATAATTCGGTCTATTTATGGATATTACTTGTTCGAACTATGGATATCCATAATTCTCATCTTCAAATAAGCAAAACGAATAATAACTGCTCCCTATGCAAAAAAAAAAAAAAAATGAAAACATCTCGACTATTCCCGTCAGGTTTCCGATTTTAGAGTGTCTTGAATAAAAGCCGAGATGGAGGTGGAGAATTTGTTTGTTTGTTTGATTTGAGGTTTAACGTCCCCGTAAACCCTGTATAGGTCATTTTGGAGACGTTGCTTCCAATTTTGTGGGACTTTTACCCGACATTGGTATGAAATGACATCTCAAGTCCTGTCACCCAGTGAAACCAATAGGGTTTATAAGCATGACATCTCAATCCCTACCGCCCTATGAAACCAATAGGGTTAATATGCATGGACGGCCCGACTCGCACCACTTTGCCTGGGCAGACTTAGACCTTTTAAGCGGTTTTCCAGTTCTCATGTGCAGTCAGTTTCAGCTCTGCGTGGAAGCATCATGTAGCCCAATCTATTTCTCCAAGCCACGATGGGCGGGGGCCAGCACGGACTTGTTCACGTGATGTATCAGGTGCTACGGAAAGAATTCCCTAGTAGTGATTCAACAAAGTGTTTGAAACAGTCGTGGTATATGAGCAATCGGTGTTCGAACCATTGTGGTTTCACTGCAGTTTGCTAGGTCCAGGGTGGTGGTGGTGGTGGTGGGGGGGGGGAGGTGCTGCACTAACGTCACAGAAATTTACAAGAAAATAAGACCCGCCCGGACACTGGCGACCAAACCGAAAGAGGATGCCTGGTTGGACAGGAAACTGGCTCAACGTCGCAGGAACCCACGAGAAAACAAGGCAGACCCGGGCACTGGCGACCACACCGAAAGAGGATGACTATTTAGGCTATCTTTGTCATAATCTGGGCATTTGCATTATAGCGTATTTATAAAGATATAAACCCAAAGTTATTGCCGCCAAATAATGGCCCCAATTATTGACCAATAACAATCCCCATAAACACCTCCATATAGACAAATTTGCCCATAATTGGTCCGTAACGAGACAAAGGGGTTTTTAATGAAAAAGTGATAAAAATGTCCAAAATTCCCAGGTTGTTTACAGAGACCATCCTTGTGAACAAATATATTTTGCACATAAAAAGAGTAAAGTCTAATAAAAGTCATAGCTTCATCATGGACCTCTAATCATGGACAAGAATGCGTACAAATCATACGGACCGCTGCGGTCACTTTCTAGTTTTCCCTATAAATTCAGAACAGAGATAAGGCATTGTCATGTTTCTGCATTGACCAGGTTTTGTTTGAGGTCTTACATCCCCGTCAACACCATTTAGGTAATTTTGGAGACGTTGCTTCCAATTTTATGACTTTAATCCGACATCGTCTCACTACCTATACCGCTGAAACAAACCGATAGGTCAGGTTTAGGACTTCTAAGCGGTTTGCCAGTACACAGGTGCTGTCGGTTACAGTTCTGTCTGGAAGCATCATGCAGTCCAATCTATTTCTCCAAGCCCCGATGGGAGGGGACCCTGCACTGCCCAGGTAAGCCACATTCATTATGTAACCTCGTTTGCATTACGTTAAGAAACCCGCGTCATGTGACCCCTTGTATCTAGACATCACGAAAACACGCCTATATAATTCTGAACCCGTTACACCCCGCTTTTATGTAGTAAAACTGGGGTTTACAGGGGTATTCCTTATTTTTCTTATTTTTCTCTAAAGTATAGATATTTTGAGCAGAAATAAGAAAATTATCACAATCTTCCATCTCAAAATTTTCATTTTTTTTTTCGGCGGTTAAGTTTACAATGTATTCGCCGCAGCCCATATATGCCTAGCTGTCCCTTTATGGGAGGCATTGACAAACCGTGTATACCCAGATCAGACGCCACAGAACGCGGCGTCTGATCTGAGTATACACTGTTTGCTCAAAGTACACACATTAAATTTTGTTAACAACTTTCCTCAAACAAAACAAACCTGATACCCCTATAATTGGACATGGACCCATCCAAACTAGAGCTGTCAGTGAAACTGACTAGGGCCCCGGCAGCGCTATCAGAAATTTGTGGACGGACAGACGGACAGACGGACGGACAGACAAACAGACAGAGTGATTACTATAGGGCACCCACACTTTCAGTGCGGGGCCCTAATTATTAGGCGGGAGATTCCCATTGTCATTTATGGCCGGGTTAAGACACAAACCAGCGTCACAGTGTCGTACGAGTCTTGAAATTTAAGGGGAATGGGAATATCTGGAAACCATCTGATCAGGATCTACACTGTTTGGCATGCAGTGTGCTAATCATGATTGAATGTATACTTTTAATCAAATAATTGGTTTGGCTGATAGTCAGCAATGGGTTTGGCTAAATTAATTTATTCAGCAGGATAAAGGTTACTACTGCTGGTCGTAAGCGCTAAAGTTTACTGTATTCGTTTCTGAGGATATCGGAAGAATTTCCAGTGACTTAGGGGAACTAGGAACACATGGCAGATTTTTCCGCCAGTTTTCGAAGGAAGACAACTTTCGGTACTTTCTGTTCGCTTTAGTTTATACTAATTTATTTTAGTTCGATTACGCTTATTGAATCGCTCTCGAACACTCATTCCGGGTGTTTTCACACGTGCGCGAGAGAGAGGCAGTGGCTTTTAGACCACTGCTGCCCATTTACACCTGGGTGTAGTGGGGCAGTGTCATTTACTGTCTTGCCCAAGGACACACCTCGACACCGGTGGCGGATTCGAACGCACAACCTCTCGATCATGAGTCGAACGCGCTAACCACTGCGCTATCTGTTCGCTTTCATGTAAGCCCTGTCCCACTGAAAAAGGGGTCAACTCTGAAAGAAAAGAACTTGCCCCTGATTTAAGAGTTGACCCCTGTTGACATGGGAGACAAAAGGACTTTTGCAACCGAGGCGGTTCTAACGAGTTCCCACAATCTATGTTTTAAGCAAAAGTATGAAAAATGTCAGGATTTTCATCTGAAAAATTTTCAATTTTTGGTGGTGAAATTTTGCATATATTTGAATAGGCGTGTTTTCTTAATGCCAGCAAATGTTAATGCATGAAAAAAAGAACTCTGGTTGATCCCTGTAATGTGAAAAAAACGAGTCATCTTTGATCGAGCTATTGAAGTTTTACTGTGATTTTTACTTCGAGGTAGAACTTGCCAAAGCGAGTGCAAATCAGCCATGGTAAATGAACCATCAGGGTTTGGATCATTGAGGTACTAATCGTATCGTCGCTGATATCGAAAGGAGACAATGAATCTGGATTTTTCGAGGACTAGTCAATAAACAACCAACCTAACTTATTTCTGGGTGAAATCGATCTCTTCTTTTTCGATGTAATTGCCCTCTGGAAATATACATTTTCGGCCAACGCTGTTCCAGTACCATCAGCCTAGAACTGAAGAAGCCATGGTCCTGGTCTCCGACCCACTCCTCAAGTGCCACCACGACGTCCACGGATATCCTTTTTCAAGTTTATATAGGAACAGGATAAACAGTAAAATTCCGCTATTAAGACCACCTAAAATTAAGACTAGTTCTGCTGTAAAAAGCTTATTTAGTAAGTTGCACTTATCCTTTCTTTGTGTTTTCTGCCATGATACAATGTCATCTGGTCAGAGACCAGCCTTGGGACTGTTAAAAAGTGGTCTTAAAGACCACTTTTGAAAGTCCCAAAGGTGATCTTAATATAGGAATTTTATTGTAGTTACAAGGAGTTAAGTCCGGAGAATACGCGGTGTGCGGTTTTAGCTCGTACCCTATCCGCTCAACAGCATCCATTGTGGACTCTTGCATTGTCCTGTTGGAGCAGAATCCTTTTGGAGAGTTTACCTATAAGTGCTCATTAACCCTAGACATTATCATCTTGGCTAAAGCAGATGGCGTATCAGTATATTCATGTTTGCAAAGCAAACGAAATCGTAACCGTGCAAAATTTGCTCCTTGTGGAACTTCAATCTAATCAAGTTTCGTTTCGTTTCGTCTTTAAACCGAGGTGCCGTCTCCGTATGACATTAGCTGATGGTGAGACGTAAAACTCAAAACACTCACAGAACTCATATTCGGTCGGTTTCATCTCTTCGCGGAAGCACTATGGAGCCAAATCTATTTCGGCAACCATGCCATATGGAGCACTCAAAATGCAGTGGGGCAAGGTCTTTGTCGCATCAGCACATGGACCAGCAGGAGGGGGTACTATTCCAGCAAAAACCGCTGGTTATTGAAGATCATCATCGGTGATCTGTTTTCTGTGGTGATCAATCTTACACTGGTTAAAATTTCTGCGGACAAGATAATTAAAATCAAGATTTCACTTAAATTTTATCCTTTGATCTATTGTTCTTGTTCTCGTTAGAAGAAAGCCATCTCCGTATAAGGTCAATAGAGATCACGTGACGTGAAATATGAGATGGACATTTTCCGCAACTTTAGATTGCGATGTCCCTTGTCACGGGCTTAAAGGGTCAAAAGTACCCGTGAATGATCATTAGTTATCTCGTTGCGGCAAACAGCAACATCATCAAATTATTACTGGCTTTTAAGCGCTCTCAATTAACACACGTGGCGCAAACGAAACGCTTTTCAATATGTTGAATAGGTTGATGCGCCTTTGTTGAGGAGTTTCTACGTATTGAGATGAAAATGAAAACACTTCCCAAGCTGGACTGAAATTGATTTTATGCAACCTTACAAAGTGCAAGCCTCGAAGTCATTATTATTAATCGTTTGTGCCCCTTCATCAAACAATATGTCTGTCGGTGTCTTTGATCGCTTCATTACTACAGTGGAATTTACAAGTGTACCCTTGACTGTCTCGTTCATCTTGTTCTAACAAGCTTCTCTTTAATGACAGATTGATATATTTTGAAGCTTCCGCCGGACAATGATTGACCTCATCATTAAAATTACCTGAAATGAACACATTCTTTCACCTATGTGGTATGTATTTTAATATATCTTCTTTTCTTCTTTTGACAATACCTTAAGTGTTTATTTTCTTTGATGAACGATTGATTGAGAGAAAGGTCATTTTTGTGAAACAGTGTATCGAGACTGCATTTCTCATTCTGATGCACCAAAAATAACATGAACATTTCCGCAAAATGAATTCCCACCGTGACCCCGCATTAAACAGATTTTTGTTTGATTTGAGGTTTAACGCCCCTGTCAACACTGTATAGGTCATTTTGGGGATTGTGGGACTTTTACCCGACTTTGAAACTAGCTAGTCTGGCCCAAAACATGTACACTCCATATTTTCCAGTTCTGTGGTGTACTCCTTGCTTCCAAAGGATAACCCTTCCTAGAACATATTTGACGTCACTACGGCTGGTGTCTGGGAGTGTGTGGCGGCCGTAAAAAGTCTCACTGCCCTACACCATAGTGTAGTTTATATTTTCTTGTCCTTTGAGATCATTGATTCCATTGTGGGATTTTGAAAATATTTGAGGGTTACTGATGAAGGCCTAAATGGCCGAAACTAGCTAGTCTGGCCAAGAAAACATGAACACTCCATATTTTCCAGTTCTGTGGTGTACTCCTTGCTTCCAAAGGATAACCCTTTCTAGAACATATTTGAACTGGAGTGACGTCTCAAGCCCCGTCGCAAGCATGTTTATAAGCATGGACACTCCGACTCGCTATGCGGTTTAACAGTACTCGTGTGGGGTCGCTTTCAGATCTGCGTGGAAGCATCATGTAGCCCATCTATTTCATCAAGCCCCGATGGACGGGGCCGACGCATTATATAGAGAAAAGTGGGTTTACAGCGGCGTTTATGATTTTATATTAGTTCTGCTCCGACACATAGATTGTAGTTACCCAATAGAAGGCTAACCAGCACCTACAACTGGTATTTTGCTATTTTTTATCCTTTTTGTACCAAATGAAATCTTCCTTATATATACCAGTAGTCCATTTCAAAATTTAGTGGTGTCAGTTTGTGTTTTCATCAAAATTTATTTGGAAAATGACGGAACGTTTGGCAAGCAGTGGAGGCCCTGATCAGACGCCGCGTTCTGGGGCGTCTGATCTGGGTCTGCACTGTTTGCCCTGGTGCCCGTTTTGGGGTTTCCGGAAATAATTGGGTTTAGAAACTCCAGTTTAGAAATTTCACTCACGGGTGTTTTCCTAATGTCGAAATGATTACTCATTGAATAAGCATTGGGTGAGTTCAGTTGCAACTTAATGGATTTCAGGCTGTTGTTATTATTATTATTATTATTATTATTATTATTATTATTATTATTATTATTATTATTATTATTATTTTATACGTTAAACATCAAATTGAATTTTCTGACTTTGAGCTAATAGTGAAGACCATTAAAGACTATAGGCATATATTGAATAAAGGAAGTCATCGATTGTTGTGTAACAAATCTTATGCTACCCCTGCTGTTTTTATTATTGCATTAAACTTACTTTCGACAGCATCAGGTGTCGTCCTGTCCCAGCACGATCTTTTCAGAAAGCTTATCTCAGGTTATCTGGTCTGAAATAAGTGCTCATTAACCCTAGACATTATCATCTTGGCTAAAGCAGATGGCGTATCAGTATATTCATGTTTGCAAAGCAAACGAAATCGTAACCGTGCAAAATTTGCTCCTTGTGGAACTTCAATCTAATCAAGTTTCGTTTCGTTTCGTTTTGTGCAATATGAGAGTTTAACGACCGGCTTGTTCCAACAGGGGTTACAACTTGGTCGCTAATATATAACCAAGGACGCGAAAGCATGTTTTTAACACTTTTTGTACCAATGGGACCTTCTTCTTTATATATAGCAGGAGTCAAATTCAAAATTTAGGGCGTCATGGTATGTTTTCTTCAAAATTTATTTGAAGAAAAAAAAATGGTTGAACGTTTTGCAAACTGTGTAGGCCCTGATCAGACGTCTGATCTGGGCCTGCACTGTCTGCCAATTACCCCTTTTGGGGAGGCTTTAACATCTTTGTACAAAACAAACTGACTTAATAAACAACCTTTTTTTAGAGGGTAACACATTTACTTACATGGGTCCCGCCAAGCGATTTTGGTACTTATCGCCTATGCGAGCAGCGAAGGTTCAGGCGAGCCTGCGCATCCATGCAGTCTCGCCAGAACCTTCGCTGCTCGCTCATACAAGCAGTGAATCAAGAGGAACCTTCAGACAGAAAGCCATATCACTGGCCCCTCTGAATGGCTGGGCATGCGCAGTTGAATGTTGTCATGACGGAATGCTCGAAGAGCCAAATTCGCTTGGCGGGGCTCAGTCATGAACGAAAAGGGTGCTAATCACACAGACGACCAGAAAAGGCTCAGGCTAGCCTGCACATAAGCCTAATCGTGAATAGCATTTGTTGCTCTCAGATAAGTGGATAAGACCTTGTTGCAGCCATGCGTATATGCGTTTTAGTTGTTTGCGCATGCGCATTTGAAGCTCATACTTCATTGGATGCTATAAATTTATATAGTATACAAGTATAGCTTTTACAAAAAGCTAGGTCTACGCTTAGCACATATTAAATGTGAATGTCTATAGTTATATTACAGAAAAGTGCTTTACACAATTAACCGTCTTTGGCAATATTATAATTGCCACCCTACCGAATGAAGTATAATGTTTTAAATGTCAAAGTTGCAAATGCTGTAATTTTATCAAAAAATACTAATTTCATCTTTAAAAGGGCGTATGTGTAACTTCAGTATGCTTGTGACACCTTATCAAACAGACTGCTTGAAAAGTTAAGCAGACAACTTTCCTGCACTTTCCTGCACTGCCATCCTTGTTCAAATTATCGAAATTTCCACAGTATTATGTTTTGTCACGTGAAAATTCAGACAAACGGCTGTTACGATAATATACCCGTGTTCTAAACTGAGTCTTTCATATCATAAATAGATTTTTTTTTCAGATGAAAACCTATAATATTTTATATTTTACTTATTTCTAGCATGAACATATTGTGTGAGCTCATTAGAACTGCCACGGGCGGTTCTTATGAGCACCCACAACCTATGTCTTGGAGCTAAAGAGAGGACAATAATGAACACCCCCGTAAACCTCATTTTTTTCTCTAAATATCCTTAGAATGACCGAGCTTTTGTGAAATTGGACTTAAAGTGGGGGTAGGGGAGATTATTTGACCTTTGGGCCAATTGGGCTTGCCTTACCCATTTTCTATAGCAAACTTAATGTCAAATTCGGTATAATATATTCAATCATTGTTATAGCGTTATAGGTCAAGGCGCAGGTGTCACACTGTGCTCAAACATGCGCACGGACCCCCCTTTTTTCTTTTCTTTTCTTTTTTTTTTTCGTTTTTTTTTCTGTACCAAATTTTTCCTTTATACTCTCTCTTTTCTCTCATGTAAATGTAATTTCTTCTCTATTTCGTCTTTTTGGAGGCCGCACTTGATCATTGTTGATTGGTATGCGTCACGTAAACATGTCTGTGAAATGAAGCCCCCTAAACCCCGATTTATTTTGAGAAAACTGGGGTTGACGGGGCTACATTTGTTTCTTATTTCTGCTCAAAGACATAGGTTGTGGGTACTCGTTAGAACCGCCTCAGTGAGGCGGTTCTAACGAGCACCCTCAACCTATGTTTTGAGCATTTATAAGAAAAATATCAGGGATTTTCATCAGAAAGTAGCCATTTTGGAGATGTGAAAAATGCACTATGCCGCACGAGTGAGATATCGTAATGTGGACAGCACGCAGTCTCTAAAGAAGCATGTCAAAATGAAAATTTCAGAGGCTTTTTTTTTGTCGTCTTTTTGGCTAGTTTTGAGAGCTTCTGGTCCTCATCTAGCATCTCTTAGAGGGCTAATATGCATGCTGTGATCAGTTGTGGAAATATCGTATTCGGAAACAGCCCCATCAAAAGGCTGGTTGAAAATGTGAAGGAATGAGGGTCGTTCAAAAAGTGTTGAGCAGCAATTACGGAGAAATATGCTATAGTAGTGGAAAGGATACCAAGTGGTTTTTTTAGGTTGTTCATTACACGGACTTATACACTTAAAATACTTAGGTCATTTTATCATTTATGAAACTCGCCGAAGGCTCGTTTGCATAATTGCGTTGACACATTTTAGCTTGTCGCGGCTCAGCTTGATTTTACTGTCACAACTGTTTTATGACGCTGTCCGGATTGCTTCACCTGCAATATTGGACTTGTCAAAAATTTCAGAAACGGCGTGCACTAGACGCGCATTTAATTGAATAATCGTAAACGCCTTAATAGAAAATCGAAATAACATGAATAAGCCAATTTATGACTTATAATCTTGAACATCAAAAGGTATAAAAGAGACGATTGTAAAACTAATGACTAATTTATGTAGAGAAAATACCTTACTTTTCGATTGAAATATTGTTTGCCCATGTTTTTGATCGCATTGAGGTAAAGCTATAAAATATCTTTATGTTTTAATTTTCGTATCTTCACAGCCAAATGAGTAATGGAGTGGAAAATTTATTATTTCAATTCGATGTTGGTACTTTTATTCATTTTCGATTTAACAAACGATAAATGTAGCTAATTCGGACCAAATCTGCCGCAAAAATTACTTTCAATAATGATTTTTGATAGATTTTCTATCCCGTATGTCTCGGATAATGATTGAAAATTTATCATTCATCTTCTGATCATTGTCCAATTTGAAATGTTTGAAGTCATATATATTCCACATAAAGTACACCATAAAACCGTGTGAAACCTTCGTTTGTATTCCTCCCGATGCAACAGAGTGTTCATTAAGAAAACATGTCTATACTAATATATTGAAACCTTTATAACCGAAAAAATGAAAATTTTAAGAAGAAAAATTGTGATATTTTTCTTATTTCTGCTCAAAATATAGATTGTGGGCACTCGTTAGAACCGCCTCATCGAGGCGGTTCTAACGACTACCCACAATCTATATTTTAGAACAGAAATAAAAAAAAATAGGGTTTACCCCTGTATAACCCAGTTTTACTATATAAAAGTCGGGTTCAAGAGGGCCAAAACTATATAGGCGTGTTTTCGTGATGGATACATTTAAGAGTACTGTGAATTTTATTTTTCTGCTGTTCATGAAAGTATGAACGCAGTGGGTCGCCTTCAAAGTAAATGAACCCCTTAGAGGTTCATGTAAACTTTGCTAGCGACCCGCTGTCGTCCATACTTTCACGAACAGCAGAAAAATTAAGTATAGCTCTTATATTTACATCCTTTGCTCCTCATCACTGGACGAAAAAATGCTTATAAGGCAAACTTTTAAAGTTGTAAAACATTTCCACTCTGTTTTTTTCTACAAAGAGCGGAACAGCGTTGACGTCGCAAACGCCCAATAAAATCGTAGAGAACCATGGTTTGGACTGACGTCTCTTGGCGTCACTGAAAATCATGTGACTCGAAGCGTTCATGGAAGTATGAACTACATTGTTTTCTATAGGTTTACATCAGGCTTTACACTAGAAATGTTAAGCCTGCCCAGGTACAGTGGTGCGAATCGGACCGTCCAGGCTTATAAGCCCTGGTTTCATTGGGCGACAGGGCGCGAGATGTCATTACATCTCAATGTCGGGTAAAAGTCCCACAAAATTGGAAGCAACGTCTCCAAATGACCTATACGGTGTTGACGGGGACGTTAAACCTCAAATCAAACAAACAAACAAGCACTAGAAATGTAAATATTAAAGTTTAAAATCTCAAAACACCGTACAGTCAAACTTCAATAACTCGAATACATTTGGGACCATGACAATTTATTCGAGATAGGGGTAATTCGAACTACCGAGGGTTATACTTATAGCCTCAGGTAATTTGGCATAATGAGAGCAACTTAAGAATAACTGTTAGATCTTCTATCAAATAAAGAAATAGTGTGTGTGCTCATTAGAATCGCCTCATTGAGGCGATTCTAATAAGAACACACAACATACCTTTTCAAGATAAAAGCAGAAAAATAATCCTCAATAAATAACGCCGGCCCCCGCCCATCGGGGCTTGAAGAAATAGATGGACTGCATGATGCTTCCACGCAGAGCTGAAAGTACTGATAAACTGCTTAGAGGATCTAAGCCTGCCCAGGAAAGCAGTGCGAGTCGAACCGTCCATGCTTATAAACCCTATTGGTTTCATTGGGTGACAGGGCTTGAGATGTCATTTCATCTCAGTGTCGGGTAAAAGTCCCACAAAACTGGAAGCAACGTCTCCAAAATGACCTATACAGTGTTGACCGGGACGTTTAAACTCAAATCAAACAAACAAAAAATAACGCATAATATATGGGACTGGCGATCAGGATGGTGCGGGTTCGATACCTACCGGGGTCGGCAACATTCTGTCGTGGAGATTGATCATGAAATCTTTCCTTCGATCATTTTCTCCCTTCCGCTGATTCAAGAAGGTCAGCTGTCAGATGTGCACCGCGCTGGTTAACCGCTTACGTATAAGAAAAAATATGTATAAGTAAACTGACCGGCTTAATAGTAACCTAAATATTGTTGACTGGGCCGTTATAGTCCAGTACAAACAAACAAACAAACAAACAAACAATGCATAATATATGGATATCTGGGGCTATGGGAGGAATAATTGTTATTCTCTAGGACACAGGAACGGGTTTGGATAAGTCGTGGTAAACGAGCAATCCATGTTCGAGTTATTGAAGTTCACTGTATTGGATTGTGGTTCTCGACGTACGAAAATTGAGCGCGTTTTACGGCACCGTGCCACCCCAAAATGACAATTTTCAGTATAATTATCCCCATTCTATTGCACTTTTTCATTGTGTGAGGCTAAACATTGTAGTTACATGTATTGCCAAAAATGTAAGAGTTGCCATCTGCATAAAACCGAATATCAGCCAATCAAAAGCGCGATTGAAAATCGATGCGTCATGGTTCGTACTAAAGGCCAACATTATCCAATCAGATGTCGCGTTACATACGCAAATGCGTTAGAATTTTGAATTACAATACTCCTTATAGACGGATCCAATGTTTTGACACGTGACCTTGTTTACCTGTCATTGCGCATGCGCAAAATTACTTTTCCTTCCGATAACGATCTTTCGTGGTTGGCAAAAAGCCCCTGGTTCCGTATAAACACATTGTAAATTGGTTTAATATTACGGGCATATTTTAGTTGACTGTCACAGAAAATCGATCGAATTACACTTTAAATGGGTAGATATATATATATTAGAGTTCATTCATGCATCTTCCGCATTTAGTCATTCGTTTTGCGCATTTTTATTACAAATAATTAAGACCGTCCCGCCTCGTTACCTGCATAAGTTTAACAGGTAATTATCATCAAAAACATCCTCAAATCTTCTAGAAACCAATAATTACTAGCAAAGAAATGTCTATTATAAAAGTTTAAAGCTCAAATTTGTCGTTTCGAGTCCAAACAAAATACAAGATTACAGAAAATAACATCGCATTTACAATGGCGATAAACGGCCAAATACGTTTTTTGCCCACCACCGGTACGTCCCGGCAAATAGTATTATTGAGCGATGACGTAGTGTTTGGATGTGTCTATACCACTTACTCCCAGAAACACCTTTTACTTATCTCCAAGCATTATCGCCGTTGTCTATAGTTCGAAAGCACCAACATTACAGTTGTTTAGACAAAACAGACCTCCGTAACGCCCTTACAACCATGCAACCAACAGTTTACCAAAAAGACTTCTCCCCGTCTCGCACGGCTGATGGTGTTTGCAACGAAAATCAAAGATACGCCGAGAGTTTTTTCGCACGTATTGAACTTTCTACCATGTGTACAGTACTACATGATAGTAGTAAATTTCTGGCGTTTAACGTCTCCATGGTCTCACGGACTTTCCCAATAGTGGCACTGCAAGACATTCTATCGTGTGCTTTTGAACAGGTTTCAGAAAAAAATGACAGCATGTAAACTCCGCCCCCACTTTCTGTGTGAAGCGGATATTTACCGCTTTTTTTTTTAATATTCTAAATATGAATTACGGCTTCTTTGTACTTTGACAAACATGCCACTTGTGATGCAAGGTCTTGTTCAGCGTGTCGTTGTGTTTTGACATATTTGCACTTTATTGAAATGACGACAGATGCCGAATTGCTAAGCTGCTAGTTGCGCGGTTGTAATGTCTACGAATCTTGTTCTATGAAACATCAACACTTCGATCACCGAGAGCTGAGTCCCTGGCATAACTCCTATATTGATAGTTTTGGGATAGTTCAGACAGATTTTTTTTTATTTTATCTTAAAAATGTGTGTTGTGTGTCCTCATATGAGATAAGGGTCACCTAATCGAGTCGATTCAAATGAGTACACACAATATACGTCACCAGAATCTCCTCGATAGCCTATTCTGATGAATACAGTGACGATAAAATTCATGTTCTGTGTACTCATTAGAATCGGCTCGATAATTGAGGCGATTCTAATGAGTACACACAACATACATTTAAAGTATACAAGATACAACTTAATGTGTGCTCTGGAAAAAAATGGTGCGAGTAGGACCATCCCTTAAACCTAGGCAGGTTTCTTTTCGGCGGTAAGGCTTGAGATGTCATTTATCTCGGTGTCGAGTAAACTGAGTCCCACAAAAACGTATCCAAAATGACATGCCTACTGACTTGGCGCTTTGACTGACCACCATTGAAGCCATTGCATTTCAATGTCGGGTAAAAGTTTCACCAAATCGGAAGCACCTAAATTCTGTTGAGGGGGACGTAAAACCTCAACAAAAGGAACTTAAAAAAGAGGGTCGCTGATGAAGCCTAATAAGCCGAAACTTGTTAGTCTGGCCCCCAAAAAAAATAATGAACACACCGTGATTTTCAGTTTGTGTTAAATTCCTTGCGTCCATGCATCACGAACTTTTGACCCCCTTGAACCCCACTTTTATAAAGGTAAGCTTGGGTTTACAGGGGCTGAGTCCCTGGCAACATGATATTTTCTTATTTATTCTTTAAAAGATAGATTGTGGGTACTCGTTAGAACCGCCTCGATGATGCGGTTCTAACGAGTACCCACAATCTATAGTTTGAACAGAAATAAGAAAAATATCACAATTTTTCGTCTTAAAATTTTTCATTTTTCCGGCGATAAAGGTCACAATGTATTTGTATAGGCGTGTTTTCGTAGTGGGGTTACCTTTTTATAGAACATTTTCACACGAGTGTTAAGTTGGTTCCTTATTCCTTATTCATTATTCCTTGTTCCTTATTCCTTGTTCCTTATTCCTTATTCGATTTTGAACTTCATAGTACTTTGCGACGCGGTGTAACAGAACATTTGTGTATGCCATATTCATTATCATTTTTACTTCTCAGCATAATGATATAGGTTTCGAAATCCAGCAAGTATCAACTGCGAATAAGGAATAAGGAACAAATCCAAATTTTCCTTATTCCTTATTCGATTTTCAAATTCATAGTACTTTGCCACGCGGTGTAACAGAACATTTGCGTATGTCCTATTCATTATCATTTTTACTTCTAAGCATAATGATATAAGTTTCGAAATCCAGCAAGTATCAACTGCGAATAAGGAAAAAATCCAAATTTTCCTTATTCCTTATTCGATTTTCAACTTCATAGTACTTTGCCACGCGGTGTAACAGAACATTTGCGTATGTTCTATTCATTATCATTTTTACTTCTGAGCATAATGGTATAGGTTTCGAAATCCAGCAGGTATCAACTGCGAATAAGGAATAAGGAACAAATCCAAATTTTCCTTATTCCTTATTCGATTTTCATTTTCATAGTACTTTGCCACGCGGTGTAACAGAACATTTGCTTATGTCCTATTCATTATCATTTTTGCTTCTAAGCATAATGGTATAGGTTTCGAAATCGAGCAAGTATCAACTGCGAATAAGGAATAAGGAATAAATACAAATTTTCCTTATTCCTTATTCGATTTTCAACTTCATAGTACTTTGCGACGCGGTGTAACAGAACATTTGTGTATGTCCTAGTCATTATCATTTTTACTTCTAAGCATAATGGTATAGGTTTCGAAATCCAGCAAGTATCAACTGTGAATAAGGAATAAGGAACAAATCCAAATTTTCCTTATTCCTTATTCGATATTCAACTTCATAGCACTTTGCCACGCGGTGTAACAGAACATTTGTGTATCTCCTATGCATTATCATTTTTACTTCTAAGCATAATGGTATAGGTTTCGAAATCCAGCAAGTATCAACTGTGAATAAGGAATAAGGAACAAATCCAAATTTTCCACCGCGTGGCAAAGTACTATGAGGTTAAAAATCGAATAAGGAATAAGGAAATGTTTGGATTAGTTCCTTATTCCTTATTCACAGTTGATACTTGCTGGATTTCGAAACCTATATCATTATGATTAGAAGTAAAAATGATAATGAATAGGACATACGCAAATGTTCTGTTACACCGCGTGGCAAAGTACTATGAAAATGAAAATCGAATAAGGAATAAGGAAAATTTGGATTTGTTCCTTGTTCCTTATGACCTTGAAAATAAGGTCGAGGACACCAAAATCAAATCTAATCAAATCTCTGGTTAGTTGCATTTATTTATTGTACCAAGTAAATCTAACCAAATCTTTGGTAGGTTACAACGATTTATTGTACCAAGTTTGATCAAATTTCATCACTTCATTTATGAGAGAGGGTGCAGGACAATCCCAAATTGACAGTTTTAGGAGCCTGTGCTCTTAAAAATAAGGTCGAGGTCACCAAAATTTAAACAAATCTTTGGTAGGTTTCATTGAATTCATTGTACCACATTTGACTATATTTCACTAATTCGCCGCAAACGGGATTCGCACAAAAAGTACCTTCGCCCTTGGTGAGGGGGTCTGGGCATAATGATCCATTCAAGTGAAATTCCGTCTTCCGGCATATACGCCCATCGAAGATTGAGATGGGCCTGTGTGTTTGCGCAGGTCGATCAGATTCTTCAGTGGGCGTCGTATGGATATCCCTTACTCTCAAGCTTTGCTTAACCCATTTTGTACGAGAAACCTCAATAATAATGATAATGATAATAATCGACCTTATTTATAGAGGGTAACACATTTAGTAAAGTAGTACTAATCTTCCCTGTGGCCCTCTTTTCCTGGGTAGAAACCAGTACTAAGCAATGTGGATATTTCTTGCTAAAGGAAACTACACTTGCCGCTCGTGGGGTTCGAACCCGGTACCTCTCGATCCCGAGGCCGATACTTTACCACTGCACCACAGCGCTCCAAAGAGGCCTTTTATGTAATTTGTTTTCAATCAGCACAGCAGTTTCAAAGAAGAACATGAAAATACGGGTTCTGAGCCATCCAGATCAAACGTCAGTAATGACCTTGACTTTGGAATTGATAAACTTCCATTCAGCTGATTGCAAATAATATTTGTGATGCGACAGGCCACCATGCAATCAGTAAAATTCACTGTCTTGCCTTTTTTCCATACAAATGTCTAAGTGACCAAATTTGACCTTGATTTAAAACAGGTCAAGTCAACCAAGGTCATCATTTGAACAAACTTGGTAGGGCATAAGTCCCGGATGCTACATACAAAAATTTCAAGGTCATAGGCTATTTGGTTCCGGCGAAGAAAATTTGTAAAGTTTTTTTTCCATATGTGAGCATGGTGGCCATACGGGACATGTGCCCCAGTCCTTATGAACAAATTTCATTTTCCATACCCATAGAGGCTCCACATGCAATTTTGGTTTCAATCAACCCACCGGTTTAAGTGGAGAAGAAGGTAAAACAATGAATCTGAGGCATCCAGGACAAAGGTCAGTAAAACACCTTGACCTTTGGAATTGATAAACTTCCATTCAGCTGATTGCAAATATCATTTCTGATGCCACAGCCTACCAGTCAATCAGAAATATCCACTTGTTTTTTTTTTTTTTTCCATACAAATGTCTAAGTAACCAAATTTGACCTTGACGTAAAACAGGTCAAGGTCAATCAAAGGTCATCATTTAAACAAACTTGGTAGGCCCAGTCTCTGATGTTACATACCAAGTTTCAAGGTCATCAGATAATTGGTTCTTGAGAAGAAGATTTTTAAAGGTTTTTACCATATATGAGCATGGCGGCCATATTGGCCATGTGACCCAGTCCTTACCAACAAATTTTCGTTCCCTTTTTCCCAAAGGGGCTTTTTATTTTTTATGTAATTTGGTTTCAATCAACCCAGCAGTTTAAGTGAAGAAGAAGATAAAAATACTGAATCGGAGCCATCCAGGACAAAGCTCGGTAAATAACCTTGGCCTTTGGAATGGATAAACTTCCATTAGTGTAAACAATATTTATTAACTTCTTCTGAATTACAAGAATACAATTACACATTGTATGAAAAAAGTTACACAGGATTTGAAAACAAGCATAAATGCTTATACTAATCATCTCCTGGATAATCTTCCATTCAGCTGATTGCAAATATTATAGCTGATGCCACACGCTTTCATGCAATCAAAAATCCACTATTTTGCAATTTTCCATACAAATGTCAAAGTGACCAAATTTTACCTTGACGTAAAACAGGTCAAGGTCAACCAAAGATCATTATTTGAAAAAACTTGGTAGGGCCGAAGTCCCCGATGCTGCATACCAAGTTTCAAGGTCATCGGCCATTCGGTTCTTAAGAAGAAGATTTTTGAATGTTTTTAGCATCCACAGAGGCTCCACATATAATTTGGTTTCAATTTTTAAAGGTTTTTATCATATATGAGCATGGCGGCCATATTGGTCATGTGACCCAGTCCTCACAAACAAACTTTCGCTCCCCCTTCCCATAAAAGCTCCACACGTAATTTGGTTTCAATTGACCCAGTAGTTTCACAGGAGATGTCGCTTGAAAATGTTGACGCAGACGAAGACGCAGACGCAGACGCCGACGACGGACCACTGCCTATACTATAAGCTCCCCACTGGTGAGCTAACAAGTAGCCTAAGGGCAACGATCGCTCACTTGAGTCACTGATACAATTGGCGTTGTGGCACTGGAAAACAAAAGTCTTTACAGGTTTATACCGTATAGCAGTGGCAGCCGTCTTGGTCATGTGAACTGGACCATTTAAACAAAACTTTCGAACCCAATTTCTCTAGAAGCTGCACATCAGATTTAATAGAAATTGGCCAAGCATTTTCAGAAGATGAAGTCCTTTTCAATGTTGACAGACATTCCCTCCTAGACCTTGGGCCAAAATAAAAAATGACCTTGACCATTGACATTTATATAAGACCTTTTTTCAATTCATGAACAACAATTGTTTTTGTTAAATGCACTTCATCGCCCTTTTCCCATACATAAGCCTAAGAGAACAAATAATTTGATCTTGCCATAAAGAAGGTCAAGGTCAACCCAGGATTATTATTTATATAACTTGTGTAGGGCTCAATTGCCTTTTGCTGTCTGATAAGTTTCAAGGTCATCTGACTTATGGTTCTGGAGAAGATTTTTAAAGTGTTTTTCGCTTATATGGGCATGGCGGCCATCTTGGTCATGTGACAAGGACCAATTATATAAACCTTGGTTCCTGTGCAGTAAAGATGCTCTACATAAATCATGACTTCAATTGGCTCAGTGGTTTCTGAAGAGATGTTTGAAGTTCTGATCGTCATTCAATCCTTGTGACCTTGAGCCAATGTCATTGAATGACCCTGACCTTTGATATTCAAAGAGGTTCTTATAAGTCCTATTTTCATTTCATAAACTATGACTGAATTCCATAAAAGCGCTGTTTTACCTTTTTCCAATTCAAATGGTTTAGGAACCAAATTTGACCTTGACGTAAAATAGGTCAAAGTCAACCCAGGATCATCATTTATATTTCTTTTGTAGGGCTCGAGTACCTTTTGCTGTCTGGCAAGTTTCTCAAGGTCATCTGATTTCTTGTTCTGGAGAAGATTTATAAGGGTTTTTGCCTTATATGGCATGGCGGCCATCTTGGTCATGTGACCAGGATAAAATATATAAACGTTAGTTCTCCTGGTGAATAGATGTTCTATAGAAATAAGACTTCAGGTGGCCTTGTGGTTTCTGAGATGTCTGCAACACTGATGGACATTCAATCCTTGTGATCTTGGGCCAATGTCATTGAATGACCTTGACCCTTGACAGTCATGGGGATTCATATAAGCCCTATTTTCATTTCATAAACTATGATTGTAATGCATATCAGCACTATATTACCTTTTCCCCATTCAAATGCCTTAGGGACCATTTGGCCTTACCGTAAAACAGGTCAAGGTCAACCCAGGGTCATTATTTATATAATGTTTGTAGGGATCGAGTACCTTTAGCAGTCTGTCAAATTTCAAGATCACCTGATATATGGTTTTGGAGTAGAAGATTTTTAAATATGTTTAACCTTATACGGGCATGGCGGCCATCTTGGTCATGTGACTTTAGTTCCCGTGAGGCACAGATGCTGTATATATAGTTTGACTCCCATTGGCCCAGTTGTTTCTGATATGTTTGAAAGTGTGGACGGACGACGGACAACGGACCATTAGTATACTATGAGCTCACCTTGTGAGTCTTCGGCTCAGGTGAGCTAAAAACACTATTTAGGCCAATTTTAAGACATTGTTATCGATTTTGTGCTTCTTTTACCCGACATTGGGGTGAAACTTATCGCCCAAAGACACCGCTAGGAGGGGTCCTACTCGCACCACTTTTCATGGGCAGGCTTATACATTCAAAGCGGTGTTCGGTGGATGACATATGTGTACATAATTATTTATGAGTAAACCACAGCGCATTACGAAAACACGCCTATACAAATACATTGTAAATTTTGTCACCGAAAAATGAAAATTTTCTGAGATATTTTTCTTATTTCTGCTCAAAACATAGATTGTGGAATCTCGTTAGAACCGCCTCACCCTTTTGTTACAACGCATAATGAAGTAATGTAGTAATTTCTTCATTTTGAAATTTTTACTTCATTATGCGTTGGCATAGTCGATGCGAAATGAAATAAAATGTAGTTTTTACTTCATTATGCGTCGATACTAAGAGGTTTGCGCAAAATGAAAGAATTATTTCATTTTGCGGTGATATTTGGCATACTTAATTTTACTTCATTATGCGTCGACAGTTTGTTTGTTTGATTTGAGGTTTAACGTCACCGTCAACACTATTTAGGTCATTTTGGAGACGTTGCTTCCAATTTTGTTGGACTTTTACCCGACATTGAGATTAAATGACATCTCAATCCCTGCAGTCCAATTAAACCCAAAAGGGTTTATATGCATGGATGGGCCGACTCGCAGCAGTTTTCCTGGGCAGGCTTAGACCTTCTAAGCAGATAACCAGTACTCATGTGCGGTCGGTATCAGCTCTGCGTGGAAGCATCGTGCAGCCCATCTATTTCTTCAAGCCCCGATGGGCGGGGGCGAATATGCGTCGACAGTATGAGGTCGGTTCTAAATGAAAAAAAAAATTGCACATGTATTTTGCTTTGAGAGATGGCACACTTTTTCAAACATCACAGAAACAAAGTAACCAAAATATTTAAGGCTAAGACATGCATGTGGAGACTTTTATAAGTAGAATGACGGTGCATTATCAACAGAAAAGGAGCGAGGAAGGTCGAAAACATTTGGTGAGAAGTTTATATAAAAGTATACAGATCAAGAAGCCAGTCGTTATGACATATTTTTTAACTCTACTAACATAATCAAATACAGTGAAATTCCGCTATTAAGACCACCTAAAATTAAGACAAATTTTGTTTTTAAAGCATATTTTGAAGGTTAAAGTTACATTTTCTTTGTGATTGCGACATTCAGTGTGCTCTTGTGGAAGACCATCTTTTGGACTGTTCAAATGTGGTCTTAAAGACCACTTTTGAACTGTCTCAAATGTGGTCTTTATATTGGAATTTACCTGTGTTGCTTCCTAAGTCTTTGGTCTCCTTTCGTAGGCAGCTATGTTCTTCCATCATTACTTCATTTTGCGTCGATATGATGCATATCAACGCGAAATGAAATAATTATTTTACTTCATTTCGCGTCGACTACGCCAACGCATAATGAAATAAAAAAAATCAAAATGAAGAAATTACTACATTACTTCATTATGCGTTGTAACACCCTTTTTCTTATTTCTGCTCAAAACATATATTGTGGCATCTCGTTAGAACCGCCTCGGTGAGGCGGTTCTAACGAGAACCCACAATCTGTGTTTTGAGCAGAAATAAGAAAAACAATGTATACCCCTGTAAACCCAAGTTTTACTTTATAAAAGTGGGGTTTAAGAGTGTTAAAATTATACAGGCATAATTTCGTGGTGCTCAAACGATCTCTGTTTAGAATTTCTATTGCCCAAAATATGTTCAATGTTATACAAGAAGATAATCCTTTAGAAGCAATGACTACACCACAGAACTGAAAATCTTGGAGTGTACTAGTTTCTTCTGGGCAAGACTAGTGGGTTTCTGCCAATCAAGCCTCATCAGCGATGCACAGATATTTACACAATTCAACAGTGGTATCAATTATCCCATAGAATCCACATTATGATATTGGACAGGGAGACTTTTTATGAACGCCACCCATTACCTCAACATAAGCTTCGGTGAAGTAAAATGTTCTACTATTAAACATGTAATCCTTTGGAAGCAAAGACTACACTAGTTGAACCACGACTGATATTAAACGGTTGAAATGGTCGGCCTCGGTAGCTCAGTTGGATGCGCATCTGACTGGTGATCAGGAGGACGCGGGCTCGATACCTGCCAGGGTCGGCAACATTATTTCATTGAGATTGATCATGAAATCTTTTCTACGGTCATTCTCTCCCTTCCGTTGATTCAAGAAGGGCAGTTGTCAGTTTCTGTCGAAAGGATGTGCATTGTTCTTGTTAATCGCTTACGTATAAGCCAGGAAAAGTGTGGATACGTTAACTGACCGGCTCAAAATGACCTAAATAGTGTTAAATGGGCCGTCAAACCTCAGTACAAGCAAACTGTGATGAAGGGCACTGAGACGTTTACAGTCGCCACACATTCCCTTATCGCCAGTTTGGAAAATTTAAAATGCTCTACAACAAGGGGGGGGGGTCAAGGCCACGGCCCCTGCCCATCGGGGCTTGAAGAAATTTATGGGCTGCATGATGCTTCCACGCAGAGCTGAATCCGACCCGCACACGAGTACTGGTAAACCGCTTAGAGGATCTAAGCCTGCTCAGGCAAAGCGGTGCGCACAAGTCGGACCGTCTATGCTTATAAACCCTATTGGTTTCATTGGGCGACAGGGCTTGAGATGTCATTTCATCTGAATGTCGAGTAAAAGTCCCACAAAATTGGAAGCAACGTCTCAAAAATGACCTTTACAGTGTTGACGGGGGCGTTAAACCTCAAATCAAACAAACAAAACAAAACAAGGCCATCCTTTGGAAGCAAGGAACTGAGAACCATGAAATGTACTAGTTTCTTCTGGGCCATTGAACCACGGCTGATATTAAACGTTTGAAATGAAAAGCAAGAAGGGGTTCATATTTGCATAATTTACTATTCATCGTTTTTATAGACAAAATAGGAAACCTATCTGTACAATTTGTGTCTTTTCTGCAATTGTACCAATCTACACGAAGTAGCTGGCAACAGAATTATAAATATCAACAAAATTATTATGTACAATATAATAAATCATGAACAAATTATAACTGGGCTGATGCATGGGAAAATGGTAATTTGCGCTCTCTGATTGATGTTCTTTAAGCGCGCATGCGCAGCGAGCTACAGGATCTAGATGCTTCACTACATTCATAGCTCCAGATAATAGGGGGTATCCACATATTATTTTTCTCATTTCAGCACGAAAACGTATGCTGTGGGTACTAATGAGAAAGAAGAAAAATCAGTACTTTTCGTATGAAAAAGCGCCTTATCTTGAGGTATACATGTACATATACGAAACGCGAGGTCTCTTCCACGTGCCTTCAGCAGCAAAGGCTCTGGTGAGACTCCGCAATTGCGCATGTTCGCTCGAGCCTTTGCCGATCGTTCATGCAAAAAGCAACCATTTCTCCAGCATGGCTACTTCCATGAAGCTATTTAAAGAGGTCTCTTCTCAATGTTTGCAAACAGCAAAGGCTCTAGTGAGACTGCGCACATGCGCATGCTCGCCAGAGCCTTTGTCGACCGCCCAAGCGATAAGTACCATTTTCTCATGCGCTGGTCCAATATTTTTGTAAAAGTTTGCTAAATTATTGGAAGACAGAAACCTCCAAATAAAAGCAGTCACTTTTATTTTCAAACCGAATGACCTTGATTCTGACAATGACGGCACCCGTCTATGTATTTTTACCAAGACAAAACAACGTGGTATCGACGGCAATGCATCGTACTGACGTCGATAGAACGTTGGTTTTGTCGTATTTTGGAGTTCAATATACGTAATAAAGTTAACATATCCGTGAAGTGAATTTTATGTAAACCACACTTCATTTAGTGAAACTTGGTTTTACAATGGTTTACGTTTTTCTCTCTTCTTATTTCTGCTCTAAAACAGATTTTGGGTACTCGTTGGAACCGCCTCATTGAGGCGGTTCTAACGAGAACTCACATTCTATTATTTCTGCAGGAATAAGACGAATAACTCAAATTTCGGTCCAAGTTTCAGCTTTAAGACCATGACAGACTGCAATTTGTCGGACGGATGTTTTATCCTAATGCGCAAGCGTAATATGTGTAACACAACTATTACCAACAAGCAAAATGAAACGCGTCGTTTACAGGGCCCATAAATGCCTGACAGCCTCAGTTGTCCAATATTTGCAAAACATTTCTCGGAATGTTGTAGAAAAGTGTGTGGAATAGCCAGTTGTTGCCATTGAAGTAGAACATTCAGGAAAATAATTGGTAGAACTCAAAAATACCAAGACAACATATTTGTCAGACATGCAGTTCGGGACTCCCTAATTACCATACAATGATAAGTGCCCGCCTGATATTTATCGACATGCATATTGTGGTGTGGTATCGGACATTTCGCATTGTCGGATAATAAGAGACGCAATGTTTCCGACCAAAAATGCGACATTTTAAATTGCTATTTCTTGTTGTTTTTGTTCAAACTTAAAAGCAATTACAGATCATTCCTCACACTTTTCTAATTCATATATTTTATTTTTAAATAAAACGTAGAATGTATTGACATGTAACAGGGTTTCTCGGACATGTAAGGGCCCTGTGGACGTTCTGATAGATTCTCATTAGATAAAGTTTTAGTCATTTTTGAGACATTTTGTTAATACTACCCTTTTACGCTTATTTTTATGTAGTTGCTGACCAGCCAGTTGCAATTCATGACAACCCAATTTCTTGCAAATAGTGTAGATCCAGATCAGAAGAAGCTGATCAGGATCTACACTGTTTGTCGCTCAATTTATGATTTTGTAGGAATAAATTACATAAAGTAATCTGATTGGTTCAAAGTCAGAAATGGGTGTGGCTTAACTGAATATTCAGCAAAAGAAGGGTTAAATGTAAATAAAACTAAATATTCCTGAGATCATGCTGTAAGTAAAGTTTTGCCATTGAATGACAACACAGAGGTAAATCAGTCATATTTCAATATTATCACCATTCCTCTCCAACGCTTCAAAAGCACTTATATAAAGCTTTGCATGTCAACTAATGTTTCACTTCCGGTTTATACAACATCGAGGGATATGCTGAGGGAAGCAATCCCGGAAGTGACGTTGCTAACGAGGATCCCAAAGCAGGATGCAGTCCAGTTTGGAGCGGTGATGGGAAAGAAGGGTGAATTCCACCCGTGGGAAATGTGCTTGACAATGAGCATGACGGGAGTCCACATGGGCATGATTTCGGGCTAGAGAGTCCATTCAAGCTAGCGTGATCGTCCTTTAGTCGATGAGATAGATTTAAACCAGTATCGATAGATGGCGCTGCTGAAGGCGGAGACAGTCGGTCAATGGTGTTAGGCGCAGAACTTGGGTTCAGTGGGTTAGGATATCCTGACAGTGCGTCCATTCTTGATTTCATCTGTGCTTGCGAGGTGAGAGGACTGAATGCTGATGAAGCAGACGAATAAAGACCCGGAAGTGAAAGCCCTGGATACGACAGTGCGGCTGGATTTGGGAGTGCATATGGATACGAGGCTGCGGCTGCTGCGAGGTATGCGTAGATTTGTGGATCTGGTGGGATACCATAGGGCCATGTGACAGCCATCCGCTGACGTTTGTCCTTCATTCTGCGGTTCTGAAACCACACCTGGAAATAAAAGAAAAACGGCCAATTAGCTACATGTAGAACTAAGCCTGAAGTTATTTATTTATTTATTTATTTATTTATTTCAAAGAATCCCAATACGGAGTTATATAATCAGTGATAAAGTGTATTATTCCTCTAAATTAATGAAAAAAATATAATGTTGTGGACATTTGTTAGAATCGCCTGCGATTCTAACAGATATCCACAACATTTGTTTCTTGGAGTATTAAAAACAATCTTCTTGGATATCTCCAGTAAACCGTCTCATCTATATAGAGATAAGGATTCGTTCCGCTAAAACGAGATTTGTACCGAATGACTGCATCAAAAGTTTTGATAAAAAAGGAATAAAACCATACTACATGCAATTTACTAACTATAAACTTGTTATATAGTAAATACTGTACATTAGCGTCATCTCTTTTCATTAAAAAGTAAGTTAAAATACATGTTTAATCTGTTTGTTTTGTTTGATTTGAGGTTTTACGTCCCCGTCAACACTGTATAGGTCATTTTGGAGACGTCGCTTTCAATTTTGTGGCACTTTTACCCGACATTGAGATGAAATGACATCTCAAGCCCTGCCGCCCAATGAAACTAATGGGGTTTATATGCGTGAACAGTCCGACTCGCACCACTTTGCCTGGGCAGGCTTAGATCCTCTAAGCGGTTTACCAATACTCATGTGCGGTCGGTTTCAGCTCTGCTTGGAAGCATCATGCAGCCCATCTATTTCTTCAAGCCCCGATTGGCGGAGGCCCTAGTTAAAATACATGGAAAACAAGTAGACAGAAGCAAAGTTTTCATACCTTGATTGTGCTCTCAGGTAGATTAAGTTGTTTGGCAAGTTCGCATCTCTTTGGTCTTGAAACGTAGTTTTCCTTGTTAAATTCTCGTTCCAGAAGATTTATCTGCTCCTTGGTAAACGCCGTTCTGTAGCGGCGTACGCCATTGTCTAACACCGAACCATCTGAAATTAGAAAGAACGTAATACTTAGGCAATGCTTGGTACCGTGTAAATAGCTCATGTAAATCGAATAAAGTGCAATGCAAGGAGGGCGAATACAACTTCAAGCGAAGAAATTGTTAAAACAAATAAATAAATAAAAATAATAAAATAAATAAATAAAGATAAAACAAGACAAAAAAATCTTGCTTCCCTTGTAAAAAGGGATCTATTCTTAAAGGAAAGAATTTGCTCTTTGTGAGCAAATTCTTTCTTTTAAGACTAGACCCCTTTACAACTTGGGTGGCTGTACAGAAAAACAAATAAATAAAAAAAATAAGCCCCATTTTCAGCAATGGCAGAAAAAATGTCCAGTTTATGCATTATTTTTACATTTTTCTATATGAATATATATGTAGTCTATTTATAACCATTAAAATTACACGTGAAGAATTACACCTTATTTTTTTATTTATTTTATTATTTTATCCCTTACTTTTCTGGTCCCGTTAATGGAACCTTTCATAAAAAAATCCTGAGCCTTGGATATAAAAGGCTTAAACGATTCAGTATTTTTTTTTTTTTTTTTGTCGCGCGCAATATGGCAAGAAAGTTAACGGGCGTGTATCCATTCAGCAATGATTGTGTTCTATTATTACATTTCATTACATTTACAGGAAGGAAACTTAAATGTGTTTTAAACGTGTTTCAAACTCTGTCATGCAAAAGACAAACTAATTATATCATAATTAATATTGGTGCAAATGTCATCGTGCAGCTGTATGTAATGTTGCGTTGGCTAATACGTTTTTCGTCTTGCCCTAGTTAAGGTAGACCTTTCAGAATTGTTTTTCATATATCGCTATGAAAATGCATATTGTGGGTTCACTCTACCATCGCCTCGCCGAGGCGAGGCGATGGTAAAGTGTACCCACAATATGTTTTCATGCAGTGGGTAAAAAATGGAAAACAAAAGCGTATATATCGGCATACTGCTATGTTATCTGCACCCCATTTTGGCATAAGATTATCTGTTTTGTAATCAGGGCTGTCGGTAGAATGGGGGTCAGGTGTTACCAGGTAGGCTTTTGTTAGGTCCCTGTAAAGCCTGACAATCACATTATTGGGTAATGAGACGGAAGACTTGGTCCGATATATGCTTTTTATGTAATAAGGGTTGTTCAAAAAGTTGTTTTGGAAGAAAGAATAGTGGTTTTGCCAGTTACCATTACAAAGAACCCAAACAATTTCCAATAAGAATAGCGAAAACATGTCATATAGAGGAGATTATAACTTTGATATGGCTGCACCTTCTCCTGTTTTCCATAAATATTATAAAACAAATAAGGCAAATTTAGATTTTTGCTATTCAATGATCCCATGGTAACTGGCTCTTTCTACTTTTGCGCGATTTATACAAACTTTATAGGGATAAGCTGGGCAACAATATGCTATGGTTTTTGTCTAAAATTCATTAGACCAGGTGCAGTATGCTTCCATAACAGTGCCATATTTTCGTTTTTCTTGGAAAGAAAAGTATGTCGTGTGTACTCATTAGAATTGCCTCATTGAGGCGATTCTATTGAGTACACACAACATACATTTATTGGATAAAATAAGAAAATCCTCCCCAAAATATCCGAAATATATTAATTTTATATCTGCAGTTATCAGAAAACTCTAGGGAATCGAGAAAGAGTTCCAAAAAGCCGTGGAAAATGAGCCTTCAGTGCTCGAGCCATCCGGGACACGTTGTGTTTATAGGGTCGGAATGTTATTGATTGTCCCTCATTTCTCAAATTAGCCTTGTGTTTAAGGTGATTGATACCAGTAGTGCATGATATACCTTATTAACTTTTGAATAATTACTTTAGATGGATATTTCTGCACATTTCTAAGTCATTCAAATCAATGTCGCATCGTATATTTCTTTTGAATCCTTCCACATGATCAAGCCGTGACTAATTGCCATTGTGGGATCACGTGACCAAGGACGTCAGCCAAAAAGTGGCAAATTTCCTAAAAGAGCATATTAAATTCGTATTAAAGAATAGAACTTGGCAACATAGCTTCAACCTACTTATTGAACACCGCAACTTGTGACGGTACAATGAAGTACCAGGATTTAGACGGAGTAGGACAATGACCTGCAATCTAGAACAGATGACCTTGTATCTGCAGGGACACAAGCAAAATAGGGGTTATAGCGGCGGTGGTGAGGTGTTTGAGGGGAGGGTGGGGGGTCTTTCTTTTGGAGTTGTCTATCTCGAGGAGTTGGAATGGTGTTCATACAAAACTGTATATAGGTATATAGGAGCACAATAGCCCCCAACGAGCACCCGCAATCAATGTTTGAAGCACACAGAGAATTGCCATTTACAGCCCTTGAGACAAAAATTAAAGCATTGTCATGTTATCTTACATGCGGAAATGGCAGCAGTGTATGAGACTGCAGAAAGATTTATCCCCGACCTCGCGTTTACAAATGACTTTAAGCTCATACAAATGACAAAGTAAATTCCACGTAAGGTTTACAAAATATCCGACGTAGATCGTTTATTTGCTTCATCATTTATTCATTGCCTATTTAGTTCATCGTTAACCAAACTAATCTAACCCATAATGTAATATATTATCTGTTATATACCAATAAATTCCACAGAGCCCTAAACTGCATAAAAAATTCTAGGTTTAAAGGCAGGTGCCCTAATTTTATTACTTTGGGGGGGGGGGGGGGGGGGGGTGAAAGTGCTGCTTACTTGAGTTGAGCGACAGTCTCAGGGTCGGATAAAACTAGAACCCACTGAACAATTCGGTGGAAACATCTCTATATATGAATGAGTATTGTGCAACGGGACATGAATAGTAGACTTAAATTGTTTAGGCACACTGCTAAAACTGCGAAAAGGCATCAAAGTTAATTCTACAAGCGAAAAACATATCCATGTTCTATATATGTGTCGCTAAATACTTTGTAATTCAAGCTGCAAACTACGGTGTACGGAAGAACCCCCCCCCCCCCCCCCCACCACCACCACCACCATTGAGGCGTAATAAAATTTCTGTTAAAGTATATTTTGATCACAAAAATGAGAGTGATACTTTGTACCATCGTAAGCCCCACCCAACATTTTCTAATATAATGTGGGGTCTTCCAGGGTGTTCATGTCTAGAACATAGTGAGGAGCGCTTGTCCACATTTTTTCCACTATATTGAAAAAGAAGAAACCGGTTTGAATCATGGGCAAGATGCTCAATATATGAACCAAGCCATGTCAAAAGTGTCATCAAAAATGTATTTGCGGTAAAGAGACGGACAAACCATCTTAGTTGTTGGTGGTTTTGTGGGTAATAAATTAAGGTGCTAAGCAGCAAAGTAGAAAAAAAAGAACAATAATAATATGATAAAAAATATGCCATTAATTTTCCTGTCCTCTTGTTTATGCATCACTGTGCAGTACTATAACGAGACAATTGTTAAAAGCATTTTGGGATGCGACAGAGGAAAAGGCGTCTTCGCGCATGCGCGCCCAGCGAAGACTAAAATCGCCCTGCTTACCCAGGGCATAAGAATATAGTCCTGACTACTTAGAAAAACATTGGGCTTATAAGCATCTAGGTAGCGCACTTCGAAGACTCAGATCAGCCTGCGCATCTGCGCAGGCTGATCTGAGTCTGCGCTGTGCGCATAGGCTACGAGACCTTTTTTCGTTTGGCGCGTCTCAACTAACAAGTGGGCTGTTCTTTGAGGTTAAGACTAGCAATCTTTAGGACGCTCTGTTTGAATGTTTTACATATCTAAAAATTTATATCTTTTGTGCAAAATTTAAAGACAAACAAAAACGCATGAAACGCGACAGGTCGCTAATATATCCTCATTAACTCTGACATTGGTTCATTTATTTTTGTCTAGTTCTGTACCTACAGTAAATTTGTAATAATCGTTTTATTGTTAAATAAAATAAGTTCATTTTTTGTTCTGTCATGCATTTTTGTCTTGTTTCTTTTACATTGAGCTGATCCCTGAAAGAAAGGCTCTTGGCATCATCCCATTCACGTTTTATAATTTTTTGCGCATGCGCGCCCAACCAGTAGGGCTAGACGCACGACGTTTTTACAGATCTACTCTTCTTATCTGCAAGAAGCAAAGGGTCTGGTGAAATAGTGCGCTTTTATGCAGACTCGACTGTGTCTTTGCTGGTCGTCATTATGAAAAAAAAAATTAAATGAGCTGGACCATTTTTGTTCTGTTTTCCTTTTGCTTTCCGAAAAACTGATTTGCACAGGAGAAAAAAAATCTAGAGAAATGAAATCAAAAATATTTAAAACATGTTTTTTCCTTCCTAGGATCAGGACAGTTGATGCTTTCTTCGATGCTACCTCTTAAAATTACATTTTTAACGGAAATAAAAACCATGGTATTTTTTTCTTATTTTTGCTACAAACATAGACTGTGGCACTCGTCAGAACCACCTCCCGAAAATAAAAGTTTGTCGAAAGCCCTCTCGTACACATGTTATAGTAATTTTGCTTGACATATGAATACTTATACTGCGACACATCCCACCCACTCACGAATGAAAAAATCCAAGACTTTTTTACTTCTTTTATAAATAAATAAATCAGACGAACAGCCGTTAGAATCTCAACAAGGTGGTTCAAAAGTGAATTCAGAATCGGTGCTCTTTCTAGAGGAAAAACATCAAGCAATTTCAGTTGTAGCTGCACAATAAATAGAATTCATTATGTTTCATTGATATGTTTAGCTAATGATTTGTCAGAATTGTTTTGTTTTCTCAGCGGAAAGTTGTCCAAACCGCTCTTTTCTAAATGTAAATATTAACAAATATTGACAATATAATGACGTGATTAAGAATGATTTATGGCGCAGTAGCCACTGTTGTCATCCAGTGGTCATCTGTTACAGAAACACCTGACAGATTCCCCGGGGGACCACATGTGAATCTGCGTCAATGGCCCCCGGGGGGTCGGAGCAATAGAACGGTGATTTACCGTTGATGTTTTTCTGATTAAGATATCAATTTTCGTGTCCCAAGAGTGTTGTTGACAACCTAAACGCAATGTTACGTCTTTATATATGATATTTCTGTGTATTCCTTCACGTAAAAAAGTAGAAGCCTCCGTGATGTAGTGGTTACGCTAATCGCATTGTAAACCAGGGGTCGCAGGATCGATCCCGGGCTTCTCCAGACTTTCGGATGAGTCTTGAAACCCGAGGTCCCGTCTCCGTATGACCTTAGCTTTCGGTGGGACGTAAAACTCAAACACTCACTCACGTGAAAAAAGGGGACAAGACAATAACACGGATTCGCATACGCGCACATGGTCGCTCTTTCCTCTCATGCAGTTGTAGTGTGCGCAAAAATTTGAAAGGCTCTAATTCATTGTTTTGGGTTTAACGACACGTCAACCTTTGTGGGTCATTTTGTCGTCCCTAGAGAAAGGGAGAAAAGAGATACAAGAGATAGTAGAGGATATGAAAGTGGGGGACAGAGGAGAAAATGAATGGAAGAGTAAAAACAAAAGAAATAACAGCACTCCCCCTCTACCCTTACCTGCTGCAAGGACAGCAGGCCTTGCCCAAATGTAAGCCAATATCAGTTGGACGCCCCAGCGAGGCAAGATACAGGTCACCTTTGCCGGACCCAACTACCCAATTGAAAGGCTCTAAGTGCTGCATGTTTTGCAATTTGACCTGATCCATCCGTGAAAAATCGGTCCATTTTTTTTTTCACGCACTCATACAAAACACCTGTTTTACGAAGGAACTATTTAATTTTTATTCCTTTTTTATTATTATTTTTAACAAATTTGTTAAAAATAATTTATTATTTGATGACCCAAACACAAAACTGGTGCAGTCAGAACAGAAGAAAATATTACTCACAACAATGAAAATCTAGAAAAATTAATATTTATATACATTTTCATGTGATAATATATATTTTTTATATATACTATACATTTCTTCAAGAGGGGCTTCTCTTAGCAGAAAGAATTTGCTCCCAGGAGGGAGCAAATTCTTTCTTTTAAGAGCAATCCCCATATCATGTAAAGGACATTGCTTTATATTTAGGCGTTATCTTTTTTTGTTTATTTTGACTTTTTATCCTTGAAAATACTTATTCATTAGATTATGCACATATGCAATACACGGGCCTGAATACGCCTATGTCTAACTATTATTACGTCTATGCACAAATGAAAGACCGCTCACTGTATTAACGATTATGCTTTTTCATTGTTTACATATAAATATATATAAATATTATTATCTTCGGTTTTAAAAAAATAAAACTTACTTTTCAAATGTATGAATATTTTCGTAAGTTCACTGAGATAATAAGGTCCTCTAATTTATCGCTGTCTTTGATGTCTAAATAAATGAATGTTAATTGTTTGTTATTTTCACTCGAAAAAGCGTTTATTATTATTATTATTATTATTATTATTATGACCAGTATAGCGCTTCGGTACTTGTCACCACCCTATGAGCCGGTACGAGGGATTGCAGAACCTATACGTTTGAGTAGAAATACGAAATAAAAAGGATGGGTGTACTCATCTGCAAATTTCACCTGCTCTTCCTAAAAAGTTTGACTATTCCTATTATTTTTTACTATATTACGCAAGAATATTTTAAATTTCACGCATTTATTCTTTACGGACTACCGCATGAAACCAAGATATTCTAAAGCCGAAAGAATTTCGGTGTAAAGCAGTTATTATTATTATTATTATTATTATTATTATTATTATTATTATTATTATTGAATGCCCGTGGAAGATATTATATTATAATTTCATATATATATTAGGTTGCAACGAGAAATGGAAACATAAATGCCGAAAAAAACCTGCATAAGGCAGAATGCGCCTATCACCTCGTGTGTGGAGCTCTTCTTGAGTAGAAAGAATTTAGTGGTTTAGGTAACTGTTTTCGTTTCGTTCACTACTTCACATTGTACAAATGAAACATATTCAAAAAAGCCACCAGTATAAAACAGGACGTTTTCTTTCATCGCAAATAAATAAATAAATAAATAAATAAATAAATAAATAAATAAATAAATAAAATCGGAAGAAAATTTGTGATATTTTTCTTATTTCTGCTTCAAACATAGACTGTGGGTTCTCGTTAGAACCGCCTCAACGAGGCGGTTCTAACGAGTACCCATAATCTATTTTTGTAAACAAGAACACAGAAAATAATATACACACCTGTTAACCCCAATTTTCCCCTATATAGATGGGGTTTACACGGGTAATCTTGGCACGGACTTTTTTATGTATTTTCTCGTACGTTGTGACCTATTAAGCTTTGAAAGTCCTTCTGCAGAAAAGTGTTATAAGGGTTGTAGTTGCAATGTGCGTGCGTGCGAGCGAGCGTGTTTGCATATGTTTATTTTATGATGGTTTTTGTTTTTTAACTCGGGGCCCACATGTTCAAAACTTAAACTGGTTAAGAACCTGTCCGAACTAAACATGCTCTGCAAATACGTCTTTGGTATGGTTGAAAAGTGCAATTGCCTTAGCCACTTACAATTTAGTTTTCAAGAAAATTGATATTAAAATGTTCATTTGAACTGGAGTTTTATCGTACTAAATTTCTTTAAAAACATGTTTGAAATGGTTGTGTTTTTTTCTTCTATTTCTGAGTTTTCTTCACCCGTTGCACCCAGTACGAGACACCTTTGGCAAAATTGTTCTTGTAATTTATACACCCAGTGGCGTCTAGTAAGTGACCACCTTTGTGACTGCTCAAAAGTGGTCTTCAAGACCACTTTTGAAATGTCACAAACGTGGTCTTAAAACTGGATTTTTTTGTGTATTTTTTCATTTTTTTTTATCTATTTATTTTTTTTTTGGTTATAATTCTTCGCTAACTTTGGACAAATAGGTTCCGATTTCCTATAAATAAATAAATAAATAAATAAATAAATAAATAAAATCTCACCATTATCTGCGTTGGGATTTCTGTAATATTCTGTCTTTGGATAAGCATCTTTGTCCCCGTCATCAGAATGGTCGGAATCTGTCGGCAGCTGTTTTTCTAGGCTAGAATCGTGCTCAGATGTCGTAGAACATGGCGAAGACGGTGACGTCGGATAGCTCTGTCGGTCGGCAGGTGGCGTTGCGTAGCCCTGGCAATTAGCAGGAGATGGTACGTTGGGATATTCTATGGGAAATCCCGGCCGGTGGAACGGCTTGTGTGGAATGTTAGTGATCTGTATTCCTGGAGAACTGGTGCTGGGCGGAGACATTCTCGGCGAAGCCTCGGCCATCTCACTTATCCTCTCAGAAAGCATCCTCAAATACTTCTTGTAAATAAATTTATGAACAGTTCTCTTGCAGATAAATCCACAATAAACAAACAAATTTTATTGTTTCTTATGAAAGGATATCACAGTCTTTTTTTTCTCTTCTCTTTTTTTCTCCTTTCAGAATGAACACAAACGTTACTGCTGAATCACTGATAAAAAGTTAATGAAATATGCATTAATCAAACTTGGTTAAAAATCTTTCCGTGATGTAAGTCCGTGAAGTCGGAATGAATGAATAATGCTATACCAATCTTGTTGCTCTCATTAATAAATCTTCACTATTTTTACGACCCTGTATCAATTGACTTCGTCAACCAATGAGAGAACATATGCACAAAAGGTTAAATGAGATAACCGAAGTTGCGATTTTTCGATTCGCGCAGATAAAGATCGAGGCGTTACAAATATTTATTAAGTAGGCGGGGCTTATTGCATCCTTCTGTTCTCACGCAAATAGGCAATTAAATTTGCATAAATGGTGTTATACAATAAATTTACGATGGTTTTGATGCGAGAAAGTCCTAGGTGTCTTTCTCAGACTACTTAACACCTGTTTGTCTTTGAATCCTGGGTTATTAAGGTGTAATTATACCCAAAGAGAAAATTAATTGGGCCTATCTAAGTCAATGGTGAACAAATATTAGAGGGCTAACTACTACCATAAATATTATCACAGAAATTATCACACGCGAAGATCTATATCACGTTGTAACGGTTTACCAATTATTCAGCACTGAACGTTGAATCAATGTTAATGTTTTGTTTTTGTTTGTTTGTGTTGAGGTTTAACGTTCCCGTCAACACTGTATAGTTCATTTCGGAGACGTTGCTTCCAATTTTGTGGGACTTTTACCCGACATTGGAATGAAATGACATCTCAAGCAATGCCGCCCAAGGAAAACAATAGGGTTTATGAGCACGGACGTTCCGACTCGCACCGCTTTGCCTGGGCAGGCTTAAATCCTCTAAGCGGTTTACCAGTACTCGTGTGCGGTCGGTTTCAGCTCTGCTGCAGCCCATAAATTTCTTCAAGCCCCGATGGGCGGGGCCATGAATCAATTTTGCCGTTTCAACAAGGGCCGACTGGAATTGCTTTAACCCTTTTTGTACCAAAATGGAATCTTCCTCCTTATATTTATCAGGAGCCCATTTCAAAATTTATGGGTGACATGTTGTGATTTCTTCAAACTTTATTTGGAAAAGGACAGAACTTTTCTGCAAACAGTGTAGGCCCTGATCAGGCGCCGCGTTTTGTGGCGTCTGATCTGGGCCTGCACTGTTTGCCAATTACCCGTTTAGGGGTTTCTGGTACAAAAAAGGTTAAAAAGCTTGCACTGAAAGCATTGGAAACGGATTTTATCGAATCATTTTGGGGTCGATTATATAGTTAGCCCATATTTGCATACGGTGCCAAAGTGGGGCATCGAAAAAGAATGTAGCCCCTGATCAGATACCACAGATAACATGCATAGGCAAGCTAGGACTGTCGGGCATGACTGTAGCATCATTACCGTGAAATATATTTTTTAATTGAGATTTAGCGTCCCCGTCAACAATATTTAGGTAATTTATGAGACTTTGCTTCCAATTCTGTGGGACTATTACCCGACATTGAGATGAAATGACAGCTCAATCGCCCAATGAAATCAAAAGGCTTATATGGAATGGACTTGACTTTCTGACTCAGACAGGCTTGGCCCTTCTAAGCGGTTTACCAGTACTCGTGTGTGGTCATTTTCAGCTCTTCCAGCGTGGAAGCACCATTTCTTCAAGCCCCGATGGGTGGTGGCGGAGGATACATTTGAAACTTACACTTAGCATAATTTTGAAGGTCTCTATTAAATATAGGATTTTAGTTTTCTAGGTCACTCTGGCACATGCATTGTTCAGAAGAAAGCGCCCTTTGTGATGCATAAAACTGGGTTCATAGCATGCTAGGGAATGTATCGCCGGATTGTTCAGGAAAAAGCTTTTTCCAGATTCTGCTGAAACTTGGTGCTCAGAATTATTGCGAGTATTTTGTTTTCATGTAGGATTTGGTGAATTTCACCCGTTTTCCGGGTGGGCAACAAAGTTCAAATTGTTTCGCATCACGAAAACACACCTATATAATTTTGACCCCCTTCAACTCCAATTTTATATAGTTAAACTGGGGTATACATTATTTTTTCTTATTTCTGCTAAAAACATAGACAGTTCTAACGAGTTCCCACAATCTATGTTTTGAGCATGAATAACACGAATCAGATTTTTTTTATCTGAAAAAATAAAAAAAAATCATTTATGGTGGTAAAAATGCATGGATAAAGTCACTTACTAAAAAAAAAAAAAAAAAAAACACTTGGCGCTTGCGGGGAACGAGGCGGCTACCTCTCGATCCCAAATCCGATGCTCTACCACTGTATCACAGGGCTCCTTCTGTGGCTCGAGCAGCTTTGGAACCATTGGAAATAAGTTCGAGACAGGGGTAGTTCGAGTTACTTAGGGTTATTCATAGCGTCGGGCTAGTTTGCGTTTTACGTCTCACCAACAGCTAAGGTGACCTCGGTTTCAAAACTCATCCGAGAGTCTGGAGAAGCCCGGGATCGATCCTGCGACCCCTCGTTTACAAGGAGAGTAGCATAACCACTACACCACGCAGGCTTCTAATCCAAGCCAGAGGACATAATGAGAATAATTTAGGTATACCTTTTAGATGTCCTGGGTGACAATGGTATGTTGTGGGTACTCATTCTAATGAATACACATAACATACCTTTAAAAATTAAGTGGGAAAAAGAATTCCCCAAACTATATAAGCCCGGTATATTTCTGATCTAGACCTATGGGAAGGGGCACCGCCCATCGGGACTTCGAGAAATAGATTGAGCTGCACGGTGCTTCCACAAAGCGCTGAAACCGGCCGCAAATGGGTACTGGTTAATCACTAAGACGGTCTAAGCCTGCGCAGGCAAAGTGGTTCAAAATAGAAGCGGAGGCAAGTCGGTCCCACCAATTAAACCCTATATGGGTGGGGGTGAAGTTGCGGCCTCCTTTGCTTCCCATCTTTGTCACAGTCTCATAACTGAGAGTTTTATCGTACATAGAATTTATTGAAACTTATTAAAGGATTAAAAGACTAAGAAATTGAAAATCTCTCGCAAATAAACCCATACACATTCATAATTGAATCATTAAACAGCCTTAAAACCGTCTCAAGTCTTCTGATGTCTTTTTCTGTCACATTTAGACGGCTCATTGAACAAACGGTTAAAGAAATTGACATTAAAATCTGCCTATTTCACTCTCAGCTGAATCTTTTCTTTACGTATTTGTATCTGATCTTGAAACGTCATGTTGCGATGAATTTCGGAAGATTTGAAAAATTGAAAACGAAGAGAAAAATACATATTAGCATCACTTTTTATGAAATATACTTTTTCTTTACAAACAAATCTTCAAAGGCAGATCCCCTTTCCGATCAATTTGTTTATCTTTTCTTTCGTATAAAAGCCATCATTAGATCAGTCAACCTATAAATGGATTAGAAAATGTCTTGGTTTGGTGCAAAAATGTGGATCTTTTCAACAGGGGCGATAATTTAATTACCTCTGGGATTACTACTAAAGCCCTTTTTTACGGTTTCGTAATTAAAGAAGAAAAGAACAATCTGTTTACCGCCCGGAAAAGAGATGGTACGTTATACGATTCGAACTTCTAATTACAATAAAAGACGGTGTTAAATAAAAGGATAATGCGTTACATCTTATTTAGGTCCTGTTGCGATGCCTTATGGTCATGAACGCCAGGGCGCTAATAGAGAATGTATTAAAGGGATTTCTACCTGGACAATACGGATATAAAATAAAACGGAGCCGGCGCATTGAGAAAAACCGACAAAGGACCTTTGCGATGAACCCAATATCAGATCAACCTCCACAACCATCTAGTCCGAAAAGACCCCTCTGCTATCGTCCTTTGGTTCACCTAAAACTATATTGATGACTCATGCAAGAAGTGAAGGCTCAGAACAGACTGCGCGTCCGTGCAGTCTGTTCTGAGTCTTCACTTCTTGTGGACCTTTTCCATTGCCAAGGCTCGAAGTATATCGCCATAAGCTCAAGACATTTTTTGGTACTAATTTGCATAACGGTCCCATTTTACGTAAATTAGATTTTCATTGTCGGCGAGGATAAAAGCAATTTGAAACGGAAGACGTTTCCTCTTCTACCTGCCCAATGATATTATGGTCACTTAGGTGTTACGTTAATGAAGCATTATCATGGCCAACTTTAAAGGTGGAAAGTTAGTAAAGTTTCCAGTTATATGAGTACCAAATGATTGATCTTGGTAACGTTACTTAAATACCTATAAACTTCCTAAGTATATAACGGTCCCTCTACTAAATAAACTCAATAAAAAGTTTATAGTCCCTCACTTGAAGAGGAGATATACCGCAATATCGTTAATAACCTTAATACGACACTTAACTGTCTCTTTGTTCTTATAATGAAATACTGGGATATTCATTCGTCACAATGGCCACGTCATTTCACACAATTTTAATGAAATGTGGAGCGTGATAGCTCAGTGGTTAGTGCACTTGCCTCTGATGCTACATGTCCCGGGTTCGATCCCCGGCATCGGCGATAAAATTTCGGTGTTCGAACACGCTCCATTGGCATCATTTGCAGGAATGAATGTCATAAAGTGCACCGTCCTTCGGATCGGGATGTCAACTGGAGCTCCCCCCCCCCCTCCCCGCCTGTGCAGGGAGAACCATCCCATGTGCAGGTTAAAGAACCCTACCATAAAATTACATGATTATTGTGTAGGCTTTCATCCTGCAAAACTGTAATATACACCTGCGAGTAATGGCCAAATGTGATCGATCGCAGTATCAGTAGAAAGAAAATGTTTGGCCAAGACTCTCTTTTAGCCCCCCCCCCCCCCTACACACACACACGCACAAACACGCACACAAATTCGGTGCGGATCTCGTTTGCGTTGGCGTCAGCGGCGGTGTTGGCTGGTGTGAAGTGCTAATGATTGGATTCTTATCAAACTTGCTGGGGTATAACTATCATGAGTAAAAAGAGTGACTGGGTCTTTTGATGGCTTTTTTCGAGATCACTGGGTCTCAAAAACTGTCATTTGGGGAAAATACATTTAGATAACACATCCGTGTGAAATAGTGCATTTTACTCATCTTCAAAACGGTTATTTTTTCTGACAAAACATTATGATATTTTCCTAATTTATTCTCCAAACACAGGTTGCCGGTGCTCTTTAGAACCGCCTCAATGAAGGCGGGGACGTACACTGTTTGCAAAAAAAACTTTTCAGTGAGTTGGGGCACGCTGGGTATATACGGATATGTCCCTCACCGTTCTCGCCTCCCGCATACAGATCAGACACTCCAATTGGCAATAAGAAACTGATAAGCCTTAATTATAAGCAAGGTGTGAAAACACTGGTTGTAAAAGTTTAATCGTTAGCATCTGTACGTTAATTAGAACAAATGTAGTGCCGACCTTTGATTCTTTTGTCCCTACAATTTTTCTTATGACGACGGTAGCCTGGTAGGTGTGAAATGTAAGTTATCTGATTATCATTGTAAAAAATTGCGTGTTTATTAAAATTAGTACTCCAATATTAAACAATTATCACACCTTTTCCGATCGCGGCGCAATTTTAATATAAGGGAAACAACTACAATACATTTACTGGCAATGACAGGCAGAATTACCGTTCGTATACGAAGGTATTACGTACTCGTCAACACTAAGTTCCGATTTTGTGGGACTTTTACCCGACATTGTAAATGACATCCACAAACCTACCACCTAAAGAAACCGTCAGGGCTTAGGGGACGGGTCCAGCTCGCACCACTTTGCCTGGGCATGCAGGCTTTGACCTTCTCAGCGGTAAACGTTCAGCGCGGAAACACCATGCAGCCCAATCTATTATCAAATCCCCGATGGGCGGGGTGCATTAGGGTCAATATATGGTGCTGGGCTCTATCATGTCAACAAGTTGGTGTAATAAGCACCCTCGGAACCTTGCTTTAAGGGAATGGGAACACCTGGCAGATTTTTCCGCCTTTTTTTCAAAGGGAGAAAACTTTCGGGAATTCCTGTTCGCTTTTCTATAGGTTCAGGCTCGCTGAAAAGGGGGTCTACTCTTAAAGGAAAGAATTTGCTCCTCAGGAGCAAATTCTTTCCTTTAAGAGTTGACCCCTATTGACATGGGAGACAAAAGTACTTTTGCAGGAGTTATCCTCCCTGAAGGTGTTCCCATTCCCCTTAATACAGAGAATTTGTTTGATTTGAGGTTTAACGTCCCCGTCAACACTGTTAAGATCATTTTGGAGACGTTGCTTCCAATTTTGTGGGACTTTTACCCGACATTGAGATGAAATGATATCTCAAGACCTGTTGCCCAATGAAACCAATAGGGTTTATTAGCATGAACGGTCCGCCTCGCACCGCGGTTCCTGGACAAGCTTAGATCCTCTAAACGGTTTACCAGTACTAGTGTGCGGGCCGGATTCAGCTCTGCGTGGAAGCATCATGCAGCCCATATATTTCTTCAAGCCCCTTAATACAGAGAAAAGTCAAAGTATGGCAATGAATTCTTTCAGGTCTCCAAAATGATAACTTTTCTGATGAAAACGTGTGATATTTTTCTTATAAATACTCCAAACATAAGTTGTGGGTACTCGTTAGAACCGCCTCATTGAGGCCATTCTAACGAGGGGTACTCGTTAGGACCGCCTCATTGAGGTAATTCTAACGAGTACACACAACCTATGTCTTGGGGCAGAAATAAGAAATATGATGTATACTCCTGAAAACCCCAATGTTCTCCATTTAAAGTGGCGTTTAAGGAGGTCTTTATTTCACGGCTTTGTTAATCTGATGTAGGGCAATATTTTCTATTGTTTTGTGTCTGATCTGTTTGCTAAAACCTTATTGGAGGTTTGGGGACACACGGTATATATTGGTTAACCTTTATCCTGCTGCATAAATTAATTTTGCCACAGCCAATTAAATTACTTGATGCAATTTATCTGTTCCATTAACAGAAAAAACAGTGTAGATCTACACTGTTTGCCAAAAAAAAAAAAAAAAAAGAGATTGTCGTATTCGGCGGGATAAGTAAGGGTAAATAGAAAATACTATGTGCCTCACCCCTACAGATCAGACACTCCGATTGACAGTATGGACCCTGGAATAAGGAGCAGATATGCTTTAATTATTAAGAGATATGCTTTAATTATTAAGCAAGGTGCGAAAACACGGGTTGTAAAAGTCTAATCATCAAAATCTATAAACTAATTAGAACATCAGTAGAACCGACCTTTTCATTTTTTTCCACCGACCTTTGATTTTTTTTCTTTCAAACGAGAGCCTGGTAGGTGTAAAATTTTCGGTTGTAAACGTAAGTTATCTGATTATAGTATTAAAGAAATGCGTGTTATTAAAATTAGTACTCCTATATGAAACAATTATCACACCTTTTTTTTTTCGATCAAGGCGCAATGTTAATACAAGGAAACTACAATATTTTTACTGAAAGTTACAGGCAGATAAGTTCAGCGTGAAAACACCATGCCACCCATCTCCGATGGACGGGTGCATTGGTGCTGGGCTCCAGCACGTCAACAAGTTGGTGTAATGAACACCCTCGGAACCTTGCTTTAAGGGGAATGGGAACACCTGGCAGATTTTTCCGCCTTTTTTCAAAGGGAGACAACTTTCGGGACTTCCTGTTCGCTTTTCTATAGGTTCAGGCTCGCTGAAAAAGGGGTCTACTCTTAAAGGAAAGAATTTGCTCCTCAGGAGCAAATTCTTTCCTTTAAGACTTGACCCCTATTGACATGGGAGACAAAAGTACTTTTGCAGGAGTTATCCTCCCTGAAAGTGTTCCCATTCCCCTTAATACAGAGAATTTGTTTGATTTGAGGTTTAACGTCCCCGTCAACACTGTAAAGGTCATTTTGGAGACGTTGCTTCCAATTTTGTGGGACTTTTACCCGACATTGAGATGAAATGATATCTCAAGACCTGTCGCCCAATGAAACCAATGGAGTTTATTAGCATGAACGGTCCGCCTCGCACCGCGGTTCCTGGACAAGCTTAGATCCTCTAAGCGGTTTACCAGTACTAGTGTGCGGGCCGGATTCAGCTCTGCGTGGAAGCATCATGCAGCCCATATATTTCTTCAAGCCCCTTAATACAGAGAAAAGTCAAAGTATGGCAATGGATTCTTTCAGGTCTCCAAAATGATAACTTTTCTGATGAAAACGTGTGATATTTTTCTTATAAATACTCCAAGCATAAGTTGTGGGTACTCGTTAGAATCGCCTCATTGAGGCCATTCTAACGAGGGGTACTCGTTAGAACCGCCTCATTGAGGTAATTCTAACGAGTACACACAACCTATGTCTTGGGGCAGAAATAAGAAATATGATGTATACACCTGAAAACCCCAGTTTTCTCAATATAAAATGGGGTTTAAGGAGGTCTTCATTTCACGGCTTTGTTAATATGATATAGGGCAATATTTTCTACTGTTTGGTGTCTGATCTGTTTGCTAAAACCTTATTGGAGGTTGGGGGACACTAGGTATATATTGGTTAGCCCATATCCGGCTGCATAAATTAGTTTTGCCACAGCCATTTCAGTATATCAACCAATTAAATTACTTGATGCAATTTATCTGTTCCATTAACAGAAAAAAAAAACAGTGTAGATCTACACTGTTAGCAAAAAAAGAAGAGATTGTCGTATTCAGCGGGATAAGGGTAAATAGAAAATACTATGTCCCTCACCCCTCTCGCTTCTCACCGCCCTCGCCCACTGGGGGTTGAAGAAATTGATGAGCTGCATGATGCTTCCACGCAGAGCTGAATCCGACCGCACACGAGTATTGGTAAACCGCTTATAGGATCTAAGCCTGCCCAGGTAAAGCGGTGCGAGTTGGACCGTCCATGCTTATAAATTCTATTGCTTTCATTGGGCGACAGGGCTTGAGATGTCATTTCATCTCAATTTCGGGTAAAAGTCCCGCAAAATTGGAAGCAACGTCTCCAAAATGACCTTTACAGTGTTGACGGGGACGTAAAACCTCAATTCAAACATACAGACCAGACCTTCCAATTGACAATGTGGACCCTGGAATATGAAGCAGATATGCTTTAATTATTAAGATATGCTTTAAGGTGCGAAAACACGGGTTGTAAAAGTCTAATCGTCACAATCTATAAACTAATTAGAACATCAGTAGCGCCGACCTTTCATTTTTTTCCACCGACCTTTGATTTTTTTTCCCTTCAGAAGACAGCCTGGTAGATGTGAAATTTTCGGTTGTAAACGTAAGTTATCTGATTATAGTTGCAAAGAAATGCGTGTTATTAAAATTAGTACTCCTATATTAAACAATTATCACACCTTTTTTTTTCGATCAAGGCACAATGTTAATACATGGGAACTACAATATTTTACTGAAAATGACAGGCAGAATGACAATATTCCCCTTCCACCCTTACCTTCTGCAAGTGCAACTGTAAGTCAATATCAGTAGGACACCCAATGTACAGTCAAACTTCGATGGCTCGAACACCTTTGGGACCATGAAAATTTGTTCGAGACAGCGGTAGTTCGAGCCATAGAGGTTTAGTGTTAGTGGCATACCAGGAGACATAACGGAGATAATTGTGGATATATTTTCAGGGTTCTGTATTATAAATGTATGTTGTGTGTGCTCGAGGCGATTCTAATGAGTACACACAGCATACATTTGTAAGATAAATGAAGAAAATCTTCCTAAATTACCCCTATATCGTATTTGGAGGAATTTCCTGCGGACTCAAGAACGGGTTCGACTCATCCATAGTAAACGAGCCATCGGAGTTCGAGCCACTGAAGTTCTACTGTATCAAGCGTCACTGGGGTGTTTGTTTGTTTGTTTGTTTGATATGAGGTTTAACATCCCCGTCAACACTGTAAAGGTCATTTTGGAGACGTTGCTTCCAATTTTGTGGGACTTTTACCCGACATTGAGATGAAATAACATCTCAAGCCCTTTCGTCCAGTGAAACCAATAGCGTTTACAAGCATGGACGGTCCGACACTCGCACCGCTTTGCCTGGGCAGGCTTAGATCCTCTAAGCGGTTTACCAGTACTCGTGTGCGCGTCGGATTCAGCTCTGCGTGGAAGCATCATGCAGCCCATCTATTTCTTCAAGCCCCAACGGGAGGGGGCCGGTCACTGGGGTGTCCAAGTAATATTGGCTTACAGTTGGACAATGCCTACTGCCCTTGCGGCAGGTAAGGGTAGATGGGGAATATTGTTATTTCTTCTGCTTCTATACAGTAGAACTTCAGTGGCTCGAACTCCAATGACTCGTTTACTACGGATGAGTCGAACCCGTTCTTGAGTCCGCAGGGAATACGATATATCCAAATACGATATAGGGGTAATTTAGGAAGATTTTCTTCATTTATCTTGCAAATATATGCTGTGTGTACTCATTAGAATCGCCTCGATGAGGCGATTCTAATGAGCACACACAACATACGTTTATAATACAGAACCCTGAAAATATATCCACAATTATCTCCGTTATGTCTCCTGGTATGCCACTAATACTAAACCTCTATGGCTCGAACTACCGCTGTCTCGAACAAATTTTCATGGTCTCAAAGGGATTCGAGCCATCGAAGTTTGACTGTACACGGCCGTTCATTTTCCTCTTTCTCCTCTGCACCCGACTTTTATCTTCTCTTCTATATCTTTTCTCCCTTTCTCTGGGAGACTACACAAAATGACACACGTAAACCCCAAAACAATCAATCAATCATTTGCCGTTCATACATGAACATGAATAAATGTATGAGTAGCTTACTCACTACACACCACGGTGGAATAATAAATAAATAAATAAATAAATAAATAAATAAATAAGCCGAGGTTTACATGGGTATCGTACATTATTTTTTTTCTATTTCTGCTCTGAAACATACATTATTGGTACTCGTTAGAACCGCCTCGCCGAGGCGCTTCTAACGAGTACCCACAATCTATGTTTTAGACCAGAAATAAGAAAACTATCATATTTTTTACCTGAACATTTTCATTCTCAGTGGTAAAATGTCCAATACACTGGTATAGATAGGCAAGTTTTCGTATTAGATTCAGGTGAGCCCTCGCATGAGCGCAGTCTCGTCAGAATTATCTTCGCTGCTTGTCGGACATGTAGAAGAGACTTTGGGGGTAGCTTGGTGCACAAGATCACGACTCTATCACTATAAGATGGCCGTTTACGCGAATTTGAAGATTGTCTAAAAGAACACTTTGGTCATGAGTTGGTCCAAATAGATTAACAAAATAAAACTCAGGTAAAATAACCGCCAAAAGATGTTTGCATGATCTGCTGCTTGCCTAACAAACACTAATAATCTAGGCGCGTGTGTGTGTATGTGTGTTACATTCCACCACCCACTAAGGTCATATGAAGACGGGACTTCGGTGAAAGTCTGAAGAAGTCCTTGTAGATGAACAAACATATCATAAATACATGCCGATGTTGACACTTGTGTGTCATAGGGCATACTTTATTTCTCCAAACGGGCCATTTTGATGATTATTTGTTATATTTTTACCCCGAACATAGGTTGCGTGTGCGGCGGCATGCACAAGCTATGTCATTAGTCAGAAAAAACGAAAAAACAATATATATCCCTGCAGACAACAGATTTCTTTAAAGTGGGGTTTACTGGGGTTTAATTTCATGGACCATTACGAAACACGGCTATACAAATACATTGTAAACTTTACCGCGAAAACACACACACACACACACACACACACGAAAACTTGTGATATTTTTCTTATTTCTGCTCAAAAAAATAGCTTGTGGTACTCATTAGAAACACGTCGGCTCCCGCCCATCGGGGCTTGAAGAAATAGATGGGCTGCATGTTCCTTCTACGCAGAGCTGAATCCGACCGCACACGAGCAATGGTAAACCGCTAAGAGGATCTAAGCCTGCCCAGGCAAAGCGGTGCGAGTCGGACCGTCAATGCTTGTAAACTCTATTGGTTTCATTGGGCGACAGGGCTTGATATGTCATTTCATCTCAATGTCGGGTAAAAGTCCCACATTGTTGGAAACAACATCTCCAAAATGACCTATACAGTGTTAACGGGGACGTTTTAAACCTCAAATCAAACAAACAAACATAATAACCGCCCATATAAAGGTGGGGTTCTAGGTGGTCAAAATTATAGGTAGCCCCTATGTGCTCTTGCTGCCCGGCTACCTTAAAAACAAAATCATTCATTCGGGTCAAAATTATATAGGCGTGTTTCGTGATGCATTGGGACAATCCTTACTGTTTGAAAACACATACGCACGCGTGCAAAAATAGATAAGACACCAGTCACAGTAATTGTTAGAGAGGACTCCGGAATTGTTCTAATTTTATTCAGCAAGGTGTGAAAACTCATGTTGTAAAACGTTTTTATCGTCAGAATCTGACTGTAATTATTAGCTCTCTAATGCCGACCCTTTAATCATTTTTATCTCATCACGACAAAAGTCTGGTAGGTGCGAAATTTTTGTTAGTAAAGTTCACTTATCTGATCATTATTGAATTGTTCACGAAAATTAGTAATGTCCTATCGTTGCGCACACGCGTTAGTGCAAGGGAAGCAACTACAGAATGTTTACTGATCATGACAGGCAGAATTGCCGTTCGTTCAAAACGAAACGTAGGCAAATACCGAGGCAATCACATATCGACCAAGTTTGATCTTTTCCCTCATTTTTGTGAACATACAAAAACACGACGTCAAGCACGCACAGGGAGATGCCAATACCATCTCCTCACGCATAAAGATCAGACACTCTGATTGGCAGAGAGGACCTTGGAACAAGGAGGTGACATTATTAAGCAAGGTGTGAAAACGGGAGTGTAAAGGTTAATCGCCAAAATCTTACACTAATTATAACCTCTGTGGTGCCGACCGTTCGATTGTTTTGTTATAATTTTCTCATTGTGGCGATAGCCTGGAAGGTGTGAACTTTTTGCTGGTAAAAGTCATTTATCCGATCATAGATGAAAAGAAATACATGTTATTTACGAAAATTAGTACTCCAATATTAACACATATCACACCTTTTCCGATCCCGACCTGACGTCAAAGTAACGGAAACAAATGTAGGCCCCTATATGGGCTGTTCAGAGTAACGGGCACATCAGGTCAATAAGACCGTGTAATGAACACCCCCTTAACCTCACTTTAATTAGAGAAAACTGGGGTTTACGGGGTATACATTATGTTTCTTATTTCTGCTCCAAGACATAGTCTGTGGGTACTCGTTAGAACCGCCTCAATGACACGGTTCTAACGATCACACACAACCTATTTTTGCAGTATAATAAGAAAAAATCACGGATTTTCGTCACTAAGGTTGCCATTTTGGAGATGTCAAAAATGCACTATGTCGCACGGGTGTGTAATCGTAACATGTAAGACCGTGTAATGAACACCCATCTAGAGCCAACTTTATGTCGAGAAAGTTTGGGTTTACAACAAAAGGGTTATTCATTATTTTCCTTATTTATTTGTTTATTTTTCATTAATTTACTTATTTTTGCTGGAAGAAAAGATAGTGAGTGCTCGTTAGAACCACCGCATGCTCGTTAGAGACGCTACACTGAGGGGTTCTAACGAGCAGCACAAGATTTATTTGGACTAGAAATAAGAAAAAAAAATGGCATGTTCCAGACATTATTGGTTGAATTGCGATTTAACGTCCTGTCAGAACTATTGAGGTCATTTTGGAGACGTTGCTTCCAATTGTTTGGGACTTTTAACCATCATTGAGATGAAATGACATCTCAAGCCCTGTCGTCCAATGAAACCAAAAGACTTATATGCATCGGACGGTCCGACTCACACAACTTTGCATGGGCAGGCTTAGTCATTTCTAAGCGGCTTATGGGTACTCATGTCTGGTCAGTTTCAGCTCCGCGTGGACGCATCATGCAGCCCAATATATTTCTGCATGCCCCGATGGGCGGGGGCGTTCCAGACATTAATAAGGCCATTTTAGCACACAGGTGTGTTATCGTTCAAATATCCGTTTTAGAGCAGGGCACAAATATTCTGTTCTGCCTTAGGCGACGATACATTTGTTTGTTTGATTTGAGGTTTTACGTCCCCTTCAGCATTGTATAGGTCATTTTGGAGACGTTGCTTCCAATTTTCTGGGACTTTTACCCGACATTGAGATGAAATGACATCTCAAGCCCTGTCGCCCAATGAAACCAATATGGTTTATAAGCATGGACGGTCCGACTCGCAGCGCTTTGCCTGGGCAGGCTTAGATCCTCTAAGCGGTTTTCCATCGGTTTCAGCTCTGCGTGGAAGCATCATGCAGACCGTCTATTTCTTCAAGCCTCGATGGGCGGGGGCCGAATAGTGAGCGTTGTAAGTGTTCATTAGCGTGATGTGATGTTCGATTGTAAATCATAAGTATAGGTGTTATAATGAATGCGTTGTAAAACATGCTCTCACACTAATTATAAGCATTCACCAAACCTTTGAAGTACCGACCTTTTCATTAATTTTTACAATTTGTTTTTACAATATGACGGCAGCCATGTAGGTGTGAGTGTTGTCGTAGTAAAAGTCAGATATCTGATTATCAGTGAAAAGAAATGCGTGTAAAATTATTAAAATTACTTCTCATTATCACACCTTTTCCGATCCTGGCAAACCTCTGATAAAGGGAAACAAGAATTTTCTTGCACACCAGATAAGAAAATACATAGATTTAGCTTGGGATAGAAATTCTGTTCTAGCCCTGGTGTTCTTACCCAGACTCGAATATACTCGCGTGTTTAATAAATCATGTAAATGCACTGGTTGAATACGACCTCATATGCGCCGTCGTTGAGGTTCACAGCACGTTACGTGACGTCACTAAACATTCCTGTAGTGCCACAATATGGCGGACGTCAGTAACCGAAGTCACTGCAGCATTAAAATCCGTGCTAAAATAGAAGGTATTTACCATATATGCATTATTTGCTGGCTCCCAGCTTGCACATGGTCAATATTGGAAAAACAGGTAACCAGACCCCCCTGACTTTTCAAGGTCAGGGGGGGGGGCTGACCTTTCAAGGTCAGGGTGTCTGGTTACCTGTTTTTCCAACACTGATAACGTTCCGACAAGGAACCAGCAGATAATGCAAATAAGGTGAATGCAAGAAAAAGAATCCTATATGGATGTGAGGGATGGATAGAAAAATCCGTTCCTCGGGATCACTGTCCAGCATCACTCGGCAAGCCTCGTGATGCCGGACAGTGACTCGCGGGACGGGTTTTTCCATCCACCCCTCACACGCATATAAGATTCATATATTATGGACTTCGCCGTTAGAAATATCAAATCCATGCTCGTGAAAGGTTCTTAGGAGGGCTCATTGATATGTTGTTAGCCTTGCAACAACGCTAAAGTGTCCACACGACGCTTAGTGTCCATATGAACACTAACGGACACTAAGCGTCTTAGTGTTCATATGAACGGTGTCGACTGTCGATACTATGTGCGATCCCAACGCTTATTGTTCAACACGTCATTTTAACTTAGAAATTATTCAGCTTCAAGGTGCTATTTTCTTTTCTGAAAAGTGTCGCATGTCGACTGCCCTCTTCACAACCGCATACTCTAACTGACTGTGCTGACTCCAGGATTGATGTCCCGGAATAGGGCTAGGCATCAAAACATTTTTTGGGTTTCTGATATATTAATACCATATTTCAGGATTATGAGTCACTGTGGCACAGCATTTTGCCTCAAAATACGTACAGTTCATTGTGACCTATATTTCATGATCCAGTGATTTTGCCTTATCGCAAGGATTATTGGATGTATGAACATCATACTTCAGGATTATGAGTCAGTACGAGTCGACATTTGACCTAAAATAAATGTGGGACACTGTAACCTATATTTTATGGTCCAGTGAGTTTTGCCTTATATCGTGAGGATTATTGGATGTATGAACGTCATACTTCAGGATTATGAGTCAGTGTGAGTCGACATTTGACCTAAAAATAAATGTTGGGCACTGTGACCTATATTTCATGGTCCGGTGATTGTGAATTATATCTTGAAGACGTTTTGATATATGAACTCGAAACATTAGGATTATGAGTAAGTATGAGACAATATTTGACCTCAAAATAAATGTAGGTCCCTGTGACATATATTTCATGGTCCAGTGATTATGCCTTCTATTTGATGTATGCGCATACCATACGCCAGGCATATGAGTCAGACTGACCCGACTTTGGACCGCAAATTTGATTTATGAAGCTGTAACCTATATTTCACGGTCAAGTGATTTTGCTTATATGATATATGAACACCATACTCTTTCGACACAAAGCGTTGCAGTGTTCACATGGACACTAAGCGTCGTGTGGACACTAAGCGTTGTTACACAGCATTATTTTATTTTACAAAACATAGATAATATATACTGTCCGTCGAGGAACAGCTGACAGTGACGTCATGACTTGTTTTTGTTCTGAACAATGCAAAGCTTATGGGGCTAACGGTTAAATAGCTCAAATAGTCAGCTACGTCACTGCCAGCTATTTCTTGGCGAACTATACCTATGCCTCCTGTCTGGTGTTATGAGTGACACGAAGTGGCTCGAACTACCCCCGTCTCGAACGAATTTCCATGGCCCCAAATGTGTTAGAGCCACTGAAGTTTGACTTAATACGATAACACATCCGTGCGACATAGTGCATTTTTTTCATATCTCCAGAATGGCCACTTTTCGGATGAAAATCTGTTTTTTTTTTTTCTTATTTATACTGCAAACATAGGTTGTGGGTGCTCGTTAGAACCGCCTCATTGAAGCGGTTCTAACGAGTACCCACAGCCTATGTCTTGGAGGAGAAATAAGTTAATGTGCAGTATATTTTCTATATTAAGCCCACCTTTGGGACTGCTCAAAAGTGGCCTTAAAGACCACTTTTGAACAATCTCAAAGGTGGCCTCTGACCAGAGGGCACTGTATGCAGAAAACACAAAGAAAGAATAACTGCAGCCCACTAAATAAGCTTTTAAAGGAGAGTTAGTCTTAATTTTAGTTGTCTTTATAGCGGAATTTCACTGTATACCCACGTAAACCCCCGTTTTCTCCATATAAAGTGGGGTTTAGGGGCTGTTTATTTCATAGACTTGTTCACGTGATGTTGAAGAAAAAGAATTCCTAAAGTGTCATTTCCTCCAAACAAGACGGATAACGAGGACACTTGAAGTTATAGTAATGTTTTTCTAATCATCGCAGGCATCAAAAGATTATTTTGGACAAACAAGGCACTTGTCGTCTTTGTCCGTTATCTTAGTAGCAACAAAATGTGGCAAAAAGCAAATCGTACCCGAAAAACAGGGTTGTTGAGCGGTTAGTAATTCGTAAACATGATAATTTAACGTCATAACAGGCATATTATATGTGACAAAATTGCAAACTTTGTCCCGTTGTAAATAAAAGTCTTTTGATGTATCAGACTGGCACCAAAACTGTCGAAAAAGCGCATGTCAGAGCAATTAAAATATACCAGATGAATGCTCATAACTATGGAAGCCCCGACAGACTTCTGACTATATCACTTTTCTTTTAATTCTTACTTCTAACCGTCCTCCTACTACTATCTTTGTACTTCCGACTTCCAACTTCTTACTTCAATTCAATTTTCATGACACTATACTTCTACGAGACTCAGGCTTACTTCCATCTACTTACTTTCGATTTCCAACTTTTAACTGCACGATCAGTTTCTTACTGACAACCTCTAATTTCCGACTTCCAACTTCTAACTCCATGGTTTCTTATTTCTAACTTCATGATTTCTTACCTCGACCTCCATACTTCGACTTCCAATTTTTTACTTCATCAGTTTTGACTGCTCGCATCATAACTTCTTACCAGTTCCTACTGCCAACTTCTATCTTCTAATTTCATGACTACTTCTAACTTAAAGATTTTTTTTTTTACTTCTAACTTCATGACTTCAAAGGCTTTCTTCCAACTTCATACTTCCGACTTCGAACTTCTTTCTTCATCACTTCAAACTTCTTAACTTCTTAACTTAATAACGTCTTAACTTCATAACTTCATAACTTCTTCCTTCCGACCTCCAACTTATATCTGCCGGCCTCGGTAGCTCAGTCGGATGCGCGTCTGACTAGTGATCAGGAGGACGCGGGTTCGATACCTACCGGGGTCGGAAAACAATCTTTCGTGGAGATTGATCATGAAATCTTTTTCTTTGGTCATTCTCTCCCTTCCGCTGATTAAAGAAAGACAGTTGTCAGTTTCTGGCGAAAGAATGTGCACTCTTACGTATAAGCATGTCCCGGAAAAGTGTAGATAGGTTAAATTACCGGCTAAAAATTACATAAATAGTGCTGACTGGGCCGTTAAACTCCGATACAAACAAACAAACAAATCCAACGAACTGTCTCCGAAATGACATATCCAGTGTTGACGGGGACGTTAAACCTCAAATCAAACAAAGAAAAATAACTTCATGAATTCCAACTTTTAACTTCATAGCTGTTTACTCCAAACTTCATGGCTGCTTTCTTCAAACTTAGTACTTCCTACTTCGAATTTCGAACTTCTTACTTCAAATTGCATAACTTCTCACTTCCAAATAAAGCTCCAACTTCAACTTCTAACTTCACGACTTCTTCCTTATAACTACAGACTTCCAACGCCATGACGTTTTACTTCTAACTTCGTGACATCCCACATTTTGTTTCCGACTTCCATCTTCTAACCCAAATAGGCCGCTGTCCAGTATAGGTCCCCGTGCACCCCCCCCCCCCCCCCGCCAGGACAAAATCCCATTGGTCCCAAAATCTTCCTTAGGGTTTACTGGTTACGAAAAAAAAATTGCCCCCCAAAATAAAAGCGTTCCCACTATGCATTACGTCACCGTTTCCATGGCAACCCATTATATTTCTAAATAAACTTGGGTATCTTGATACAATCAACCATATCTTGGTTATTATTACAGATAAATCAACAAAATTGGTACCAAAATGTTCGGGAGACATTGTGCCTTGCTTTGATGTATGATATGCTAATTAGCTAATTTGCATATCTATGAATATTCATTAAAATAACATTTTTCGGTCAAAAAATACACAAAAATCAAATACTTTTCGATTTCAAAAGCTAAAACAAACCATAAACCATGGAAACTGTAGACAAACAGATACAAGAGTATTTTTAGGCGTTGAATGATTGTGAAATATGCAAATATTAGGCTGTGGCATATGGTAATTAGATTTCAAATGCAGTTTTCATCGCAACTAACTAAATAAATTAAAAACGTATTAACTAATCTAACTAATAGTATCTCTGTATTCATTCATCTATCCACTGAAACATGAAGTCACTTATTCTAATAAGTCGACAGCCTCTTCTTGTTCTTCATCCATATCCTCATCGTCACTCTCAGCATCTTCAGTTCCCTGCAAAGCATCAATACAGTCAACCAGACGTGGAGGAAGATCTCCCTAAATCCACAAGGGTTCTAGGAGAGCATTTACGTGTGTCCACCCGTGTTCCTCGCTTACATCTGGAATGTCTGGTTTGGCCAGGTGGGCATTTCTCCATATTGCCACCTGGAAGTTCACTCGACGTATGTGTTGTATTTAGCAACGTCTGCAAGGTGGCATGCTCCCCATGTCAATATTGCGAAGGGCATCGGTCGGTTTGTCTTCACACTTTTCCTTAATTAAGAAAAGTCTTAAGTCATCAACTGCTGTGAATCTGGCTTTGCCGTACATGGCGCATGTGTATTCTTCTATCTCCCTAACCAAATATTCAGGTACATTCCATGACTTTCCAAGCTTCGAAAAGGTTCTAGCAAATCGAGGCATTTTTTCCAGGGTCTTTATTGGCTTGACATGGCCTTTGCCTTTGAAGGCACTTGTTGAATCACAGCCACAATATGCATGCAGACTTAGTAATGCTGCAGTGTAATCCTCTGTATAACCTCGGGAAAACTCTGTCATATTTACTAGTTTCCTGTTGTTTCCAGAACCAGTGTCGAACAGAACAGTGATGCCTTCAAGTTTATTCATATAGTTGAGAAGAATAAAGAATATATCACTGTCTGGGGTTTTCACTTGAACTGATTTGTATCCTTGCTCTTTTGCATACAAGCAGTAGAAGACAATTCTTGTGTCTGTTTCTTCCTGTGTAGAGGTTAAAGACTCTATGTTCCTTCTAGTCGTTGTTTCACCATCTTCTGACGTGAAACAATAACCTTGTCCATCACAAATTAGGATAACTTTCCTTTCATGAAGCCGTTTGGCGTAAGAATTCTTGTTCCACGAATCCAACATCACTTGAACTAACTGTGTTTTGTTGTCCTCATTGCTGAGGAATGATTTCCAGTCTGCTGTGCTCTTGGTATTCTTACCTTGTATCAGTAGTTTTTCACCAGAACCTCTTCGCGCTCGTTCCATGGCTTTCACAGAATCAGGTTTGTACATATCAGTACTGAATAAATTACATCAGCCTTTCGTGGAACCATATTGAATAATTTCTCTGATATTTGTCTAAAATTTCCCGGAACTTCTCGCATACAATAGAAGAGTGCGTTACCATCCTCTACTACAAGCAGTGTGCTATCATATTCTGGTACGCCTGCCATTTCTGTATCTTCTGTCAGATACTTGAGACCCTTTGACTTATCTGTTTTGCCAAGCATCCATCAGCTGTGCCAATGCTGTATGGGACTGGAGTCAAAGGATATTTCATTAGATCTGCAAGATCAATCTGTAACTCTGGCTTCTGAGACTGTACCAACAACTGAATGGCAATGTTCCCTTGCTGTCGGTATTCAACTACTTTATTCTTAGCCGACTTAACCTTAACTGTTTTACTCATGTCTTCCGTTGTCTTTAGATTTTGTCTCTTGATTGGGTCAAAAAACTTCTCCTTCTTTTCTATTCTTTCCTTGATGAAAGATTCCTTAGCTACTTTACCACGGTGTTCAGCTAACAGTATGTCATTTTCAAACTTTTCTGACACTTGTACACCAGAAGATATACAGTACAGGTGAGACTTGTCGTCAATGGCGAATGGATTAATAAATCCACTGATGGCATCTTCTGTCTCACATACTTCTTTATCTCCCTTCTGAACTTCTGCTGGTCGAAGTTCTCTATGCCAAGTGCTGGATTCTGTTTCACCAACTAACATATCTGTCATGTCTAATGTTGCCTCTACATACTTAGATCTTTCATGTGTTGTATGAATCCACCGCTGGTACGCATCATAGTTACTGGTACCAGTAACACCAGCCCCATTCCTCCTGCTCCACTTCTACTTTTTGCATGTTTCATGAACGTCTCCTCCATGGTTTTGTCAACTGCGCATCTGTTTCCAGGTATGAATGAACGTGCAACACTCATCGCTCCTCGTTGCAACATATCAGTGGCGCCAGGGTGAGTTTCGTCTATGTTGGCTATGAAGACAGAAAAGAATGTAAGGTACCGAGCATAATTCGGTCCATCAAAACTGAAGAACAAATCTGCCCTCATATTTAGGCACTCAGCGTATAGCAAGAAATTGTTGGTCTTTACTGCCTTGATAAGACATAACACTAGCCAAACATGTTCCATGTATGCTATCCAGAACTGAGCTGTTTTCCCTAGCTCACCACTATGGACTTTTTCGCGGTACTGGCAGTACTCTGTGATGTAAGAATGAACAGCATCATCTTTCACTGTCTCCTCGAGCGTATCCTTTGAGGGAAGATGAATCAGGTTTTGGACTTTCAGTTCAGCTGCTTCTGGCAAAGTGTCTAAAAGCTGATTTGAGTCTCTCTGGACGAGAAACTGCTCGAGCAAAAGTCTCTCCAGGCTCTCTAACACAATTTTATGGCAATGCATGTCTCTTTCATAAAGTTTACCTGTTAGAACTCCCTGGATTGAACCAGTTCCTATTAAACCTGCCTCTAACATTACATCTGACAACCCAGAACCAGCCATTTTCTTTCCAAGCATCTTTAAGTAGGCACATACTAAGTGAAATGTTCCAATCATGACAATGTGATTGGCATACTTTTCAGGATTATTCCATATAAGTGGAAATGCTTTCATGCAAACACCTAGGCCAAACGTTATGACATATGTTTGTCCAACCTCTTTACTTGCTTCTTCCGCATAACGCAAACATTCTTGGACTGTCTTATACTCTGTTATTGGTCGATTGATAACAGGATAGTAGGCGATCGTAGTTAGAATGGTTTGCTTACTCCTTGTGATAGAAACAAATCCCGTCCAACCTGGTACTTTTTGTCCTGTTACAGACTTGGATGCCCTGAGGATCATCCAAATCATGTTTGACTCACTTGCTGTTTTCACTGTTCCTTCACTGCCTGGATACAATTTTTTGGTTGAAGTGTAGCTTGGACTTTTTCGCTGACCAACAAAACAATCCGGGAGTTCTTCTTCCACTCGCAACTTGATTGATTTCTCCTTAGTTCTTGGTAGAGATGGTATATCCGGTACAGTTCCACCATGTTCTTCCATATCACCGGTAAGTATTTCCTGCATCATGATGCCATGGGCGGTGTGGATAGATCCTGCACCTGTTAGAGTGTTAATTAGCTGATCAAAGTTGTAAAATTTTGAATGAAAAAGCGATGGTACTTCTGGTTCTCTGATAATCTGCGTAGAGAGCAGCGATGAAGTTTGTTCCAGTGCTTGGGCAATTGCAGTTTCGAGCTCTACTGAAAATGAATAACTCTCACAGTGTCCTAACCGGTTCAGAAGTGTATTAAGCTGCTGGCTCCTGAACAGATGACGCAAAGTCATGCACACAAGAATATGTTTTGGGGTCTTCCACTCACCATTCGTAACGGCTCGACAAATATCTTGTCCTATTGAGCTCACTAACCTGTTTACTTGTATAGACGCAGCCTTTGTTTTTCCAGACAACACATAGATCAGAAAGGTGCTCAACTCTTCTGGTGATATGTCAATGTTACCCAACTGATCTGCAGTGGGAGGCCATTTTAATTCTTCTGAATGATTATATGCATTCTGGATTGACTTTCTCAAATAATCCGCAGCTTCTGTCAAAGAGTCTTTACTTCCCAGAATAAATGCACTTTGAATGGCTTTCTCGAGCTTAATGTGTGAACTGAACACAAGCTGTGACATAAACTTGCCTTCGCTTTATAACTGAGTGAATGCAATTTCCTTGCCATAGACACTTTCTAACTTTGCCTTCAATTTGGAACCCCTATATTCAGGATTTGCAAACTTTGTACCCTCTAGCACACTAATGTAAGTATTCACTAAATCAATTAACTTTATGACTTTTCTGTCCTCTACTACTTCTTGTGTAACTCTATCACAGACCTTGCGGAAAGCTTTCTCATGTGCTTCTTCTAAAGCCTCTTGGTTAAGGATCGCTTCAGAATCTGAACATTTCTGCAGTACTGAGGATCTTGAATATACTTTTTCCTACAGCTGTTATGAAAATGTGCCTCTGATGCAAATAAATCAAAACCCCTTATTCTCAGAAGAAGTTTTTCATCATTACGGTTCTCTGCACTCTCAAGGACAGTTTTCCACGAATCTGACGCAAACTTACTAGTATCTTCTGTAGTCCGAACCCCAGACTTCTTCAAAGAAATTTTGCCTTCTTTACTACAAAAGATACAATCTTTGCCGAAAAGTGCAATTTTGTCGGCACTTGATCGCCTTTGTGCTACTCGTGTTGTGGAAGATTGGCTGGGTTCTTCCTTCGCTGAAGCCTCGTCTTCTGTTGTGCGCTTCTTAGGTCTACCTCTTTGTCTTGGTTCCATTGTGACTGAAGTCCCGACAGACAGACAGAACTATACTAATGCCTTTTCAATATGAAGTTTGTAAATAATAATTTTCAAATTTTTATTCGCACTCATTTGGCAAGAAAAAAAAGTATAACAAAATGGCAATAATAACACTCACAATTTAGAAAAAGTAATAGGAATGTTTAAACAACACCGATTACTACTTGTAATCGTTTGCGATCAAAAAGTAAATTTTCACCATAGAGATTCAAGTGATGTTTACTGAACGAGCGCAATTGACGTTATGAAAGATTTACTGCGATGCTTTGGCTATAACGTCGCCCGGTAAATACACCGCTACGATCTAATAATATCATATATACCTTGACGTTACCATTACGGAGACGGGGCACAGCATCTCCTACAATAAGCCTATGCTCCCATCAAAGACTGACCAGCCTGCGTATCAAAATAGGTTTATCATAGTCTTTGTTGTGCACTCTAAATCGAAAATTCTTTGATTTTTTTTGTGTAGTTTTGACCGAAAAATGTTATTTTAATGAATATTCATAGGTATGCAAATTAGCTAATTAGCATATCATTACATCAAAACAAGGCACAATGTCTCCCGAACATTTTGGTACCAATTTTGTTGAGTTATTTTTTAATAATAACCAAGCTATGGTTGATTGTATCAAGATACCTAAGTTTATTTAGAAATATAATGGGTTGCCATGGAAACGGTGACGTAATGCATAGTGGGAACGCTATTATTTTTGGGGCAATTTTTTTCGTAATCAGTAAACCCTAAGGAAGATTTTGGGACCAATGGGTTTTGTCCTTGGCGGTGCACGGGGACCTATACTGGACAGCGGCCTAAAAAGTGATGGACTTAGAAGTTCGAAGTCAGAAGTCAGCAGTCAGAAGTGATGGAGTTACAAGCCTCTACAGGGCTTCCACGCATGGTGCTTTCAAGGCAGTCAGGATTGGTACAGATAAATCTGAACCTGACTTAAATGCCATCTTTTTTAACCAATCGCCTGGATTTAAAAACCCAGGACCCAGTTGTATGTATGTTTGAGTTTTACGTCGTCGTCGTCGTAGTAGTAAAAGTAGAAGTAAAACAAAGATCAGGAATTGATAAAATTAACTTACTCCACCCATAAAAGACACCAAAGGGAAAGAAATACAAACATTAAGCGACCAGACCATAATGGAAACCTAAACAAAGGAAGGCCATAAGGACAGTTACTTTCCCACAAAATGGCCATATGGCCATCCAAAATTAAAAGACACAAGTGATACACACAGTAAGTAACAAACAACAACATAAATAAATCGCCACAAAAGAGCCGCCTTGGAACGGTCAGTAAAGTTCTGGGATCAATTGTTCAAACGAAAGACATTTTAGTTATCGAATTGCTTAAACGTTGATCATTTAATGTGGCAAATACTACTATTTTTGCTGAAAAAGAATGTGAACAGCTTTTGCATCTGCAACTTTTGCAACTTCATGACTTTGTAATTCTACTTCCGACTTCTAGACTTTATTATGCGAGAAGTGATGTACTTAGAAATCAGAAGTCGGCAATCAGAAGTAAGAAGTGATGAAGTAAGAAGTCTCCATAGGGGTTCCACACATGATGCTTTCAGCCCTGTCAAAATTGGTATAAATAGAGGATATTTACTTTTTGAGGTGGATACCAAAAATACTATTCATCAATAGAACAGTTAACAATATGACCAATAACGAGCTCGTTAAGCTGTCAATGCTTTGAACAACTGGGCCCTGGTGTTTTACGTCTCCACTAACAACTAAGGTCATACAGAGACAGAACCTCGGTTTGAAGATTTATCTGGAGAAGCCCAAAGGGCCCAGTTGTTTTGTTTGTAAAGGTCCCCGTCAACACTGTAAAGGTCATTTTGGAAACGTTGCTTCCAATTTTGTTGGACTTTTACCCGACACTGAGATGAAATAACATCTCAAGCCCTGTCGCCCAATAAAAAAGGGTCCAGTTTTTTTAGAGCATATTTTGCTTAAGGAACACGTTAGTGATGTTGTGAAATCTTCTAGCAAGTACCCTATCTGGTATTTTTGTTGAAACATGTGAGTAGCTTTTGCATTTGCAAAGCTACTCACATTTTATCAGCAAAAATGAAGTCAGCTCTCGATAAATCGATAACCGAATCTGCCACCGAGGCGGGCTGGGTGAACATCAACAACTGCATAGGCGTGTAAAGGATATACATAAATGTTCATGTACTAATATTTACATTTCCCGTATAAAGTCTAATTTTATGTGAGACATGTATCTTAGCAGATTTGGTTTACACTTTTTGTTATATTTTAAATTTTGCAAGTCTCGCTATTTTGGACATCTCCTTCCTGATGCCCGCGACTTCCGTGGAGTGTGGGTCATGTTCGCTGATGTTGGCTCGGTGGGGGACGCCTATAAGTCCGCGGGTAGGCTCTCTTGCCTGATGCCTCCAGCTGACCTGTCTCATAGGCTACGTCGGTTGGTGTGTGCTCGGAGGGGGATGTGCTGTGTTTGCCGGGTCTTGTCCATCATCCGTTTCGGTTTCAAAACTTTGGGGTTGAGACACACTGATGAAGATTAAATATCAGAAAAGCCTCTGTGTCACTAAATTTGGTATAGTTACGCCTTAATTGCAACCACTGGGTCGGTATCTCTGCTGGTGGATGATTCGTTCGTCTCTGAGGGCACCATCAGCTCAGTATCAGTTCTTTAGTGCTGATGTTGATACTGCGATGTTGACTTCAGTTCTCAAGTACTGATTTAAATAATTATATTATATCTTTAATTTTTGCAGCATAAAATTCTATTTTTTTCTAAAACTAAGACTGACTTGTCAGGTGAGACATGTATCTTAGCGGATTTGGTTTACACTTTTTGTTATATTTTAAATTTTGCAAGTTTTGCTATTTTGGACATCTCCTGCCTGATGCCCGGGACTTCCGTGGAGTGTGGGTCATATTCGCTGATGTTGGCTCGGTGGGGGACGCCTATAAGTCCGCGGGTAGGCTCTCTTGCCTGATGCCTACAGCTGACCTGTCTCATAGGCTACGTCGGTTGGTGTGTGCTCGGAGGGGGATGTGCTGTGTTTGCCCGGTCTTGTCCATCATCCGTTTCGGTTTCAAAACTTTCGGGCTGAGACACACTGATGAAGATTTAATATCAGAAAGGCCTCTGTGTCAATAAATTTGGTATAGTTACGCCTTAATTATACCTATAGAAAACAATGTAGTTCATACTTCCACGGACGCAGCTAGTCACATGATTTTCAGTGACGTCAAATGACGTCAGTCTGAACCATGGTTATCTACGGGCGTTGGTGACGTCAACGCTCTTCCGCACTTTGTAGAAAAACAGCGTGTTTATGTTTTTCAGCTTTAAACGTTTGCCCAATAAGCACTTTTGCGCCCAGTGATGAGGGACAAAGAATGTAAATATAAACAAGAGGACCAAGATGGTCCTATATCGCTCACCTGAGCTAACTGATTCAAAGTTTCAGGAAGTGCCAACCTTTACTGAAGGATTTATGCGAGGACAAGGTGATGACACCGTAAGCATTTTCTGCAATCAAGTAGAATGATAACTGTATGATAAATAGGCTGACCTCAACGGTTTTCAAACTCATTTAAGCTTCTATCCCGGATTTGATTACAAATAACTTTCAAGAAGATCCGATATAAATTGAAGGGGCTATGGTGAAGACAACGTCAAAAATAGCCGGTTTTCGAACTCATCCGAGGTTTTATCCCCAGCCACCTTACATATAAGTTTCAGAAAGATCCGATCATTACTGAAGGGGCTACGGAGATGACAAGGTCAAAAATCAACATTCTCAGCAATCAAAGAGACATAACTCTACGATAAATGGACCGACATGGCCAATATTCGAACTCATCCGAGGTTTTATCCCCAGCCACCCTACATATACGTTTCAAAAAGATCCGATTAAAACTGAAAGGGCTACGGTGATGACAAGGTCAAAAATCGGCATTTTTAGCAATCAAAAGGACGTTTCTCTACGATAAATATGCCGACTTGGCTGGTTTTCGAACTCATCCGAGGTTTTATCCCCAACCACCTTACATATAAGTTTCAAAAAGATCCGATCAAACCTGAAGGTGCTACGGTGATGATAAGGTCAAAACTCGGCATTTTGAGAAATCAAAGGAATGTTTCTCTATGATAAATAAGCCGACTTAGCTGGTTTTCGAACTCATTCAAAATTTTATCCCCAGCCGCCTCACATATAAGTTTCAGAAAGATCCGATCAAAACTGAAGGCGCTACGGTGATGACAAGCATTTTCTCTTTGTAAGTCTTTGGGACCTTGTGGTTGCCATAGCAACCAAAGTTTTCGTGTGATTTGAAAAAAAAATATGTCATCAATGCCCCACCAGAGGCATGCTACAGACAAGAAATGATTGAGATCAGCCTGCAGACTGCAGAGATATAGCTGCTCAAAAGTGTGGGGGACGGACGGACGACGGAGGAACCACTATACTATAAGCTTCCCAGGAGCAGCCTTCAGCCCAGGTGAGCTAAAAATGGCCCAACTTGGCATGTGTTCGAACTCATGCAAGTTTTTATCCCCAGCCACATTACGTATAAGTTTCAGAAAGATCCGATCAAAACTGAAGGGGCTACAGGGATGAAAAGGCCAAAAACAGACATTTTCAGCAATCAAAGGGACGTAACTCTACGATAAATGGACCGACTTGGCCAGTTTTCAAACTCATACAAGTTTTTATCTCCAGCCACCTAACATATAAGTTTAAGAACGATCTGATCAAAACTGAAGGGGCTACGTTGATGACAAGGTGAAAAATCGGTATTTTCAGCAATCAAAGGCACGTAACTCAATGATAAATGTGCAGACTTATTCAGTATTCGAAGTCAGCCGAGGTTTTATTCCTAGCCACCTTACATATAAGTTTGAGAAAGATCCGATCAAAACTGAAGGGACTACGGTGATGACAAGGTCAAAATTTGGCATTTTGAGCAATCAAAGGGACGTTACTCTATGGTAAATAGCCGACTTGGCCAGTTTTTGAACTCATCCGAGATTTTATCCTCAGCCACCTTGCATATAAGTTTCAGAAAGTTCCGATCAAAACTGAAGGGGCTACGGTGATGACAAGGTCCAAAATCGACATTTTCAACAATCAAATGGACATAACTCTATGATAAAATGGGCCGACAGATAGAAAGTTCCGATCAAAACTGAAGGGGCTACGGTGATGACAAGGTCCAAAATCGACATTTTCAACAATCAAAGAGACATAACTCTATGATAAAATGGGCCGACATGGCCAGTTTTTGAACTCATCCGCGATTTTATCCACAGCCTTCTTACATATAAGTTTCATGAAGATCCGATCAAAACTGAAGGTGCTACATTGATGACAAGGTAAAGAATCAGCATTTTCAGGAATCAAAGGGACGTAATTCTATGATACATGGGTCGACTTTGCCGGTATTCGAACTCATCCGAGGTTTTATCCCCAGCCACCTTACATATAAGTTTCAGAAAGATCCGATTAAAACTGAAAGGACTATGGTGATGACAATGTCAAAAATCGGCATTTTCAACCATCAAAGGGACGTTACTCTATGATAAATGGGCCAACTTGGCTGGTTTTCGAACTCATCCGAGGTTTTATTCCCAGCCACCTTACATATAAGTTTCAGAAAGATCAGATCAAAACTGAAGGGGCTACGGTGATGACAAGGTCAAACATCGGCAGTTTCGGCAATCAAAGGGACTAACTCTATGATAAATGGGCCAACTTGGCCGGTTTTCGAACTCATCCGAGATTTTATCCCCAGCCACCTTACATATTAGTTTCAGAAAGATCTGATCAAATCTGAATGCGCTACGGTGATGACAAGCATTTTCCCATTGTAAGTCTATGGGACCTTGTGGTTGCCATATCAACCAAAGTTTTAGTGCGATTTCGAAAAAAAAGTTTATGTCATCAATGCCCCACCAGAGGCAGGCTACAGATGAGAAGTGATTGGGATCAGCCTGCAGGCTGCAGGCTGCAGAGATATAGCTGCTCAAAAGTGCGGACGGAGGGCCCACTATACTATAAGCACCCCTGGAGACTTAGGCCCAGATGAGCTAAAAACAAACTTAATTTTTCTGCTTTACATGAACGTATGAACGACAGCGGGTGGCTAGCTAAGTTTACATGAACGCCTTCGGGGTTCACTTACTTTGCATGCGACCGACTGCGTTCATACTTTTATGAACCGCAGAAAAATAAAATTCATTCCTTAATTGAATTTATTAAACGAGTTGAGGAAAAGGGATTAAATGCGAGTCTTTGGCGGGCATTTTATTCTTTTTACCCTCAACGAGTTTAATAAATTTAATAATACATGAGCAGGAATGCAATATTCTATTTATCATATAACATTTAAAACGCTATTTATTAACGGCGTTTTAGGCAAAAATACCAATATTCCGCCATAAGTTAACGCGGAGTCGCATAACGTTACGGGGCGTATCTAACTAATTTGCATATTTAATCCACTAACGGATTACCAAATTTACACCATGGCGTTATTACATTCCTAGACGCGACGTCATATGATAAATGTGCATCAAACATAAAGCATAACTAGATCTTCTGTTAGTTTTATTTAACAAAAATATAAATGGTTGTTATATGAGTATGTCTCACATATGGATCGAGTCTCACAGATAGGACAAATTTCACAGCTCAGTGGGCTGATTTCACAACCGCATGACCGGGCCGCTTACAATGCCACCTTCTGATAAAAAAAAAAAAAAAAAAAACTGCTGATGATAATTCTCGTTCCAACTAGTATCTGTTATTGACTACGCCATTTGTGTGCATGTTTTGTTTGCATATTTTGATTTTCGCTTAATGTTACCTATGTAACCTAAGCTTGAATAAAGATGAGTTGAGTTGAGTTGAGTTGAGATAAAAACACTGAGAATACTGGTGAGTTGATTGTCTCTGAGTGTAGATTCGGAAAATGGCCTGAACGTGGACTTAAGACTGTTTCGTTTAAGCCTTAAGTTCCTGTACTGTAAGCAAACAGTGTAGACCATGATAAGATGCCAGCGTCTGATCAGGGTCTACACTGTTTGCCAAGACCAACCCATGATTCCAAGCCAGATTCCAAAGACGACCCTTTTACGAAAACACGCCGACCTCACTGCGATAAAATTCTATCAACAAGTTACATGGATTTCTTACAAATCAGTGATAGTCACGTTGACTCCAGTATGTCCTTATAACGTCGGGTCGAGTGATAAACAATTGTGGAACTGGTCCATTTGTGAAACTCGGCCTGTTTGCAGAAATCCAACAAGTTGTGAACAAATACATATAGTTTTCAAGATACTGTAAAGAACATAACTATTTACAATTCTTTCGAAAATGAACATCATAAAGGATCATTTGAGCAATAAACAAACATGTAAAACCAACTTTATACAGGAAAAAGAGTAGAATTTGCAAGGTCATATTTCTGTTTGAAAGCATAGTTTGCTATGGAGCATGGTATGCAAAATGTCTCATCGAAATGACTTCTCAAGCCCTGTCGACCAGTGAATCCAACAGCGTTTATAAGCATGGACGGTCAGACTCGCATCACTTTGCCTGGACAGGCTTAGATCCTCTAAGCGGTTTACCAGTACTCGTTTGCGGTCGGTTTCAGCTTTACGTGGAAGCATCCTGCAGCACATCTATTTCTTAAAGCCCACATGGACGGGGGCGCAAAGGGATGAAACTATGCCTAATATATCCAGCGGAACGAAAAATCAAAGCACAGACAAGACTTGTGGGTTGTTCGTCTTTGAGTGAAGCTAGAACGGGGACTTAAGCTTAGACTGTTTCGTTGAAACCTTAGATTCCTGTATTGTAAAAGGGTCTATAAAGCAAACAGTTTAGACCCTGATCAGACGCCGTATTTATCTGATCTAGTCTTCACTGTCTGCCAAAGTCCTACCACATGACCTGCCTCAGCAAATGAGTCCAACCTTGATTTTACAGAAGTTATATATTCTTTGGAAGCAAAGAATAAACCAAAACAAACGAAAATAGCAAACTCGATTTTATTGAGTCTGTTCATCACCAGTACTGAAATGTGCAACACCGGACACGCCCTTTAGCACCCGCTTTAGTAGAACCCTATTTTCAAAATGATTCTAAATGAACTCAATGATCCCGAAGGACCCAAAAAATAATCTGCACTATGATGATGCACTGGGAGACTTTTTACGGCCGCCACACGGAACAGCATCAGCTGCAGTAAAGATATATAACTTCTGAATAGTTAGATCCTTTGGAAGCAGAGAATACACCAAAATAAGCGAAACCGTCTCGGTTTATTGAGTCTGTTCATGGTCAGAACTAAAATGTGCAACACCGGCCACGCCCTCTAGCACCGAGTAAAGCAGAACACTATTTTCAAAATGATTTCAAATGAACTCAATAATCCCAAAGGACCCGAAACTATAATCTGCACTTTGATGAAGTACTAGAAAGTCATCTTTACACAGCGCTCTGACTTCACAGTAACAAGACTATGGCGACTATAAATAACCATTACCTGGTAAATGCTACAATCAGCGGAAGCCACATGGACAATAGTAATACCAGTCAGATTCATTTGGGTCGATTGACAAATGACCATTTATGTCCATTTTAACATAAATGTTATGATTTTGCAGAGAATCTAAGCGCTGACAGTGCCACCTCAACGAGACGGTTCTAACGGGCACCCACAAACTACATTTGCAGAAATAAGACTAGAAATGCATTCATAGGACAAGGATGCCCCCGCCTGAAAAATCCATCCATGACCAGCAAAAAAATAAGTCGACACAAGAAAAAAAAACTTTTCTTTACCTTTGACCTGTAAGTATGACCTTGACCTTGGATGTACCAACCTGGTCTAGCGTATGACACACTGACTCATGATTGTTAACATTTCTACCAAGTAATTTCCAAATCCATTCAGAATAACCGGACACAAGAAGAATACATTTTTATTTGCCTTTTACATCTAAGTATGACATTGACCTTGGAGGTACCAACCTGGGTATTGGGCACGACACATCGTCTCATGAAGGTTAACATTTCTGCCAAGTAATTTCAAATTCAATCTAGAAATAACAAATTAATTTACTCTGTTTAAGATTTTGACTCTTCTTTTAGTCTTTGGCCTCTAAGTATGACCTTGACCTTGGAGGTAAGGATCTTGATTTTGTGTGAGGCAGATAGTCTCAAGACGGCTAACACTTCTGCCTAGTAATTTCAAAATCCATTCAGAAATAAGAAAGTTATTGACCATGTTTAAGTTTTGACACTTATTTTTACCTTTGATCACTAAGTACGACCTTGACCTTAGAGGTATGGATATGGGTTTTGTGCATGACTCATCGTCTTATGACGGTTAACATTTCTGCCAAGTAATTTCAAAATTCATCCAGAAATAAGAAAGTTATTGACCATGTTTAAGTTTCGGACCATTTTTTGACCTTTGACCTCTTAGTATGACCTTGACCTTGGAGGTTCGGACCTAGGTTTTGCACGTGACACATCATCTCATGATGGTTTACAATTCTGCAAAGTAATTTTACAATCCATCCCAAAATAAGAAAGTTATTGACTGCGTTAAAGTTTCGGACCCTTTTTTGACTTTTGACCTCCAAATATGACCTTGACCTTAGAGGTACGCACCTGGTTTTGCATGTGACAGATCGTCCCATGATGGTTAACATTTCTATAAAGTAATTTCAAAATCCATCTAGAAATAAGAAAGTTATTGACTGCGTGTAAGTTTCGGACCCCCTTTTCTGACTTTTGAACTCTACGTATGACCTTGACCATGGAGGTACGGACCTGGATTTTGCACGTTACACATCGTCTTATGACGGTTAACATTTCCACAAAGTAATTTCAAAATCCATCCAGAAATAAGGAAGTTATTGACTGCGCTTAAGTTTCGGATGGACGAACGAACGACCGGACAGACGGTCAGGGGCAACGCTATATGCCCTTCCACCATTCTTCGAATGGTGTGGGCATAAAAATTAACACAAATTTTGCACCAGGTAAAAACCCACTTTTTGAGACATTAAATAATATACTATGTCTCACGGGCGTATAACCCGAATGCATAGAACAAAGGGGACTAGCCTTTGGAAGAGGCTAAAGACCTCAGGCAGTGGGTTTGGGCCCGGATCAAATCTGGAGTGGCCCGGCATCTGCATATGAGTGGTTCTTGTGCAGTCGAACTTCCATTTTTGTGGGACTTTTACCCGACATTGAGATGAAATGACATCTCAAGCCCTGCCGCTAAATGAAACTAATTGGGCTTATAAGCATGGACGGTCCGACTCGCAGCGCTTTGCCTGGGTAGGCTCACATCCTGTAAGCGGTTTACCAGTACTCGTGTGCGGTCAGATTCAGCTCTGCGTGGAACCATGCATGATGCATGATGCCTATCTAATTAATTTCACTGCTACTCGTAAATATTAAATTAAACATTTTTACTCTCGACTTGATGCAAAATAACTATACAAATTATAATTAAATAACAGCTTTTTATATCACAGTGAATTGATATAAACAATATATAAATTATGTAAAATATCAACAAATATCTGTTTATAAAAACTTTTTCTTGACAAAAATATGTACAGACGTCAATGTATTACAAAAAATATTCCCCCTGTTTACTGGCTACATCATTCTTTTAAAATTTAAAAAGCAACAATAAGACGATAAAAAGTACAAGATAGAATACACGACCAGGGAATTTTCAGATCAGCACGCTCATTGCCTTTGACCGGCCAAGCATCTGTGAAATCCTGATTGAAATGGGACCAAGTGAGAACATTTCACCCTAGGACCTGAAATTTTCGGCCAGTGGCTTCTAATAGTGTGTCATCTTTTCTGGATCTGCACTGTTTGCAAAGTTTGGCGTTATCGTGGTTCTGCATTTTAGATTTACATTAGAAATTATTTAAGAAAAGGCCTAAATCAACATTGATTGTATCATCAGATACATCCGTATGACACTGGCCAACGAATTGAGAGCTTATTTTCCAGGCGAAGGCTAGCAGATCGGTGTTTTCCTATTGTTTACTTTATAAGTAGTAAAATGTGGCTCCTAGAGCTTTGTAAAACAAATACATACGAAAAGTATTATGCTAAAATGGATCTACAAAACACAATAACTCAGTAATCAGCACAAACTGCTACAAATGCGGATGAATTTGTTTGCATACAAATGCGATCATTCTCGTCCACCCTCAAATTTCATAAAGAACCGCATCACCATGTTAACACGTCCGTGTAGTGAACACCCCTCTAAACCCCATTTTATATAGAGAGAAATGGGCTTTAGGTGGGTATACACTGTTTTTCTTATTTCTGCTCCAAGACATAGGTTGGGGTACTCGTTAGAACCGCTTCAACGAGGCGGTTCTAACGAGCATTTAGACGGTTCTAACGAGCACCCAAAACCTTAGTTTGGGGTGTAATAAGAAAAACTGATGATCACAAATTTTCATCAGAAAAATACACTCTTTTGGACGAATGAAAGAATGCAATATCTCACACGGATATGTTCGAGTGATGAACCAGTCGTCTGTCCTGATATGAGCAACAAGGCGAATAAATATAACTTCAGACAGACATGGACAATTTAGCCCGTGATCAAGCTGTGCTTCTACACAGGCTGATCGTGGTCTTTACTGCGCAGGCTGTTTATGTCCGCCAATGCACAACACACCGTCTGATGAACCTGTAAGCATGAAACGAGTGATCTATCGAAATCATCACAACAACTCCAAATAAACAGAACGTTTTGAAACCTCTCTGTACATAGAAAAATGGGATTTACAAGGAATAGCATTATCACCTTTACTCCTGCTCAAAAACACAAAATGAGGCGGCCAAATTCTATGTTTGAAATTATCACACATTTTCATCTGAGAAAACAAATACACACGTACGCGCGCATGCACGCACAGAGAGAGAGAGAGAGAGAGAGAGAGAGAGAGAGTCCATTTGCGAAAGATGAAATAAAGCTTTATCTCATATAGACTTGTTATCTTATTGGCTCCTGCTGGGATTATTCTGTTTTGAACATTGATACTTAAAGGACGTTCGGCATTTTTGACTGTTTTGAGGCTCGCATGGCATTGCAAGAACTTTGGTTCGGCATCCAGCGGTACCTGAACATATAGAACAAATCAAGAAGTAAGTCCTCCGTTTTTGGAATTACGCTGTACTGTCTTGTCTCGTGAATTTGATCTCCCAATCTGAAAGGAAACAATGAATAAAAAATTAAAACTAAATCATTTGCAAATGAAAACTAAGAAAACATTCAATTGTCAACACAGAGATGCATTTGCAGCAGACCAGTCATAAAAGCATGTGCCAGAAAAGGAATAAAGGTCAATAAACAAATCTGTTCTTTAAATAGTTTTATCATTTTAATTTTTGGCGAAATTTCACAAATTTTGTCATATCTCCAAAATGGTTCATTTTTCTGATTGGACCCAGACTGGGATTACTGCTAAGGGGAGCAAAATTGCATGCACTTTGAAAAGTTTGCCACCCATGATAGTTTATACAGATCCCTTTCATAGTGCTAGAAACAACTTACCAGATTTTACTGGTGGAATAATCTTCTTGTGGCGCAGAAATAGGAGTACTAGTAAAGTAATGAGGATCAAGTTGAGAACACCCATCACCACTGCGGCGGCCACCACACCGGTAGAAGAACTTTGGGAACCGGAGGAGGAACCATCTGACGCTTGAAAGGCAGCACCGTTGCCACCTAGGAGAAGAAGATACATTCAATTTCACTTGTATTTGTATTATTACGTCTGATTGGATGAGTAAAAATCCGCGACAGTATATTCTGCGACAAATTATCGAAACTTCACGTTATCGTGTTACTTAGCTTTATATTTCATTGGTTTACATTTGCGGACACACTTTGTACAACTATTTTATACAAATAGAACAAAACAAATGAATATGTGGATAAGAATGGCAGTGTATCAAATGGTTAATTTTGGGAGGTAACCGTCGTTGTTAAGGTCCCAAATTCCGTTAAATGGGTTTGCTGACACGTCACCTTAACACAACATCTTAAAACAACATTTCCGACTGTACAAACCATTTTTGAAGTCAGTCATTCCCTAATGAGTATACTAATTATTAGTACTAAATCGAAGCTGTTTCAACATTAATGGAATCACAAAATATGGAAAACAAACAATGTTTATGGTTTTGAAGAGTTGTAAAACAGAAATTTTGATGTTTTTCCTGTATCAAGTTTCACATTCTTTTCTCCGTATTACGAACGCTATTCCAGATTCATAGTATCACACTGGGTATGTGACATTGCATCGACGTTGTTACGACGTTGTCTTATCGATATGTGCCATCTGGGTCGTGTTTCCATTGTTCAACAGTAGATATTGAATCCATGTATGGTTAAATCCTCAAAGTTGTCTTGCAAAATATTAAATTTGAGCCATAACATGACAAAACCTACAATAAGACATGTGCGCCCAACGAAGACACAGATCATCCTACATCCGCGCAGTCTGATCAGAGTCTTCGTTGTGCACTGTAAGGATAGCTAAGGGCCCAACGCTCCTTCATGCAGCAAGAGAAGTCACTGGTTAGACTATATGGATGCGCAGGCTGATCTGAGTCTTCGATGGGCGCACATGTCTTATTGTAGGTTTAGTCGTGCGCTGGCTCATTATAAATTTTTTTGAGGAGGTATGCCCATGTAATGAAGACTTCTAATGGAAAGAGACTACTGCTTTTGAGTGCATATTCATAGAATTTTGTATCACTTATGAACATGGTTTAAACTTAATTGAAGTACACATTTCGTGTCAAATCCATTTTATTGTAATACAAATAAACTGAGTTAGAGTGTGCATTGTCAAAGGTTCATGTTCTATTCATAATTTCCAAGAAAATGTTTGCATAATTATTGCATATATAAAATAAACTTACAATTACACAAACAAGTGTACGATCCAGGTGTATTCTTGCACGCGGTACCAGTCGGGCACTTATGAGCATCCGGGTTACTACATTCATTTATGTCAGTATTGCACTTCGAACCTGCCCAGCCTTCTTTACATATACAAGCACCAGTTACAACGTCACATGATTGCATATTTCCTTCTTTACAGGAACATGGTTTCTCACATTTATCGCCGTATTTGCCGATTGGACAAACTAAAAATAAATAAATAAATTAATGTGGAACTTAAATGACACGAACACGGATGATTCGTATACAATGGCTCAGTCGAACTCGATCTTGATTCCTCAGAAATTGTCCACTAGCTCCGGAAAGCTCTAGGGATGATTTAAGGAGTTATCTTGAAATGTTCTGTTTACTCATTAGAATCACCCCCATGAGGCGATTCTAATGAGTACAAACGACATAAGTTTTTTTTAAAAGATAAGTTATCCCATCATGCCTGATGGTATTGCGCTATGAATAAAACTCAGTGGCTTAAACTACCCCAATCTCAAACTAATTTTCTTGGTCCAAAAGGTATTCAAGTCAATGAAGTTCGAGTGTCTATAATTTTAAATAAACAGCTTAAATGGTGTCAAGAAAAACGAGAACTCTGATGTAAGGAGGCGACGACATTTGCGAACATTTTCAGTCTGTTTCAGAAATACAATGAATGCTTATCAGTTTAGTAATAATCTTTCTGATCTGGAATGTTTATAGCTAAACCATCTGTGGATAAAATGCAGAAATAAATTATAATAACCAAAATACAACGTGAAAATGTGAAGACTCCTTGTTTTGAATTTCTGTCTAGTGTACCTTTTTTACTTTCTGCCGTTTAGGGGGAATTTTCTACACTGCACTGTAACAGGAAAACATGTAATTATTCTGACAAAATACACTCTATTGTAAGTAATTATGTAACAGCTTTAAGCAAAAAAAAACGCACGTGCATAGGCATGCCTTGACGTTAATAAATACCACACCATTTTTACATGGGAGAGACTGAGACTTTTCATCCTTGAAATCCTTTTCATCGAGCCCGTCAAGTGTTCAGTTGTTCAAAACAAACGATGTCTTTGCCAGCCTTGGTAGTTCAGTCGATGCCCGTTTGACTGGTGATCAGGAGGTCGTGGGTTCGAAAACTGTCGTTATCAGCAAATTCTTTCGTGGTGATTGCTCATGAAATCTTTTCTACTGTCATTCTCTTCATCTCGCTAATTCAAGTAGGTCAGTTTTCAGTTTCTGGCAAAAGAATGTGTGCTGTACTAGTTAACCGTGTATGTATGTATATTACCCAAAATTTGCATATTCTACTCTTTGACATACATCAACTTCTGACAAGTGATGACTAAGGCTGACACGATTAATCGTATAATCGATTAATCGATTGATAAATTCCACAAAAATGATTATCATTTCTGATTTGCTTTTAAAGACACATTTTTTTCCTTATATAAAAGGGGTGGCCTGTCTAATGATCTCCAATAAACATTTCCTTCGAATCTTAGTGCACATCAAAGGCTTATCTTATCTAAGTGATTATGAGCAGATTTCTTGTTTAATAGGGGGCTCAATAAGGGTACTTGAGTGATAGTATAATTTACTGACAAAATATTGTTTAAATTACTTCTTTTTTATTTTAAAATAAAGTAAAGAAAAACACAGATATCCGTTGTTTCCTTTACAAACAAGGTAAATGAATTGATTAACCTCAAAATTTAATCAATCAATTTACCTTTATTTATTTTATTTTGGTTGAAAGTATGTGGCACACAAATCATATAATGTCTAAAATATTGGCATTTTATAGTTTCAGTCAAGATGGAACTATAAAATGTTCTTTGTTTTATACACAATCATATCAGAAAAGAGAGAGATAAAAAAAGAAATATTTTAAAATTTTATTTTTTCACCTTTTCAAGTTTAAGACTAAAATAACAAACACAATTTTTTTATTTATAATACAGACATAGGTTGTGGGTGCTCGTAAGAACCGCCTCATTGAGGCGGTTCAAACGAGTACCCACCACCTGTGACTCCATGAGACGATTCTAACGGGCACCCGCAACCTATGAATTGGAGCAGAAATAAGGAAAATAATATATACCCCTTAACCCCCTGTTTTCTCTGTAGAAAGTGGGGTTTAGGGGTTGTTCCTTTTTCCTAAAAAAAACAAACAAACAGATATTGTGTGTCCTCGTTAGAACCGCCTCATGGAAGCAGTTCTAACGAGCAGTCACACTGTAAAAACAAATTGATGGTACTCGTCTGAACCGCTACTGAATATAAAATCGGAAAAAGTGCTGTTGTTTCTTCCATGCAAATCAAAATAAGGACTTAGTTGTAAATGAATCGTGTCAAGTCATATCCCTAGGTAATTTATTACCCTCTCTTGGTCCCCTACCTGTATGACAGCCTGATTACCCCAAGTGAATTTTATCCCAATGCTGGATTCTTTAATAAACGGTCATTAGGATGTTATGTAATCGAAAAATGTGTCTTTAATCGATTACTTGATACGTACAATCTACTACCAAAAGTTATGCCTAAAATAGCTGGATGAGTGGCAAACAGTGCAGACCCTGATGAGACGCCGCATTATGCGGCGTCTCATCTGGGTCTACACTGTTTGCTCAGGCCTGTCTGTTCAAATATACATATGGTAAAGTGAAACATATGATAAGAGTCATGCTCAGACGGAAAGCCAGACAGGTAAAATAATGACAAAAACCTTAGCGATTACTAATCGATTATCGATCGCAATGACATGACTGATAATCGATTATCTTTTCAGCTTCGATTAGCCAGCCCTAGTGATGACTGACCATGATGCTAAATGACTGCACACTTGCTTCACACCTAGTTGGTTTAAACTTTATTATGATTGCTTCATATACAAGGATAAGAAAAGAGACAAATACATATGGTCCAGGATTTGACAAATAGCCAATGGCTTGTGCAAAGGTCATCTCCTGGGATGGCCTAGTTGCAGGCTAATATAAATATATTGACGATGGACCATGGGAAGTTATGCAAATTAAATACAACTGTGTCTAGTCTCTGGTGTACCAATATCTAATCTGTTCCAGACCATAAAATGACCTACGTGCCTATTCAAAAATAATCTCCGGCAGTTACAGTTACTTTTACATTTCATTAAGGATAGACTACACCATGAAATCAAATTTTTCTGCATTTCTCACATATGACATTTTCTAAATCCTTTTTATATTTCATACTTATGTCAAATGCCTGAATTTCTGTCTTTTTAATAAGCTTTCAAATTTAAGAAATTTGAATTAACTGTAAATCTCAGAGATTTGTTTTTGTTTCAAATTAGCATGCTTAAGCCATTGCATTGTTGAAACAAATTAGATACTGTACATCAAAGACTAGAGACAGCCTTGTTGAATTGCCATAAAATCCCCTGGTTCATCTTCAATACATTCATAATAGAAGTGGGGGCAATGATCAGGAATTGATACAATTAACCCACAGCTCCCATCAGAGACACCAAGGGGAAAGAAACACAAACATGAAACAACAGACCCTAATGGAAACATCAACAGCAGAAAGTCAAATGGACATTTACTACTTTCCCACAAAATGGCCAACAGGCTATCCAAAATAAAATAATATAAGTGACACAAACACCCAAATACAAACATAACAAAAATAAACCGTGACAGAAGAACCGCCTTGGAATGGTCAGCGGAAATGAATTCCACTGGGGGTGGGTGGGGGCTTAAACAAGGTGCGAAGAGATCATGCACTCATTTAGCATCATGGTCAATCATTTACCTGTCCGCATTTGATGAGCAGAAAATGTTGAACAAAATACGTATTTAATGAATTGAAATGAACTTGATATCACAGAATTTTGATATTTCATTTAATTTGGGATAAAATTAAACTTTTGTTCAGAATGACCAGTTAATTTCGTTCCAGAAAATAAAAAAAATGCAAAATCGTTGAACAAGGTTGGAAAAATTCTGTAATACATTATTGTAGAGCATGTACTTGTGACGCATATCCAAGGAAAATGGCTCTTTTTAAGCAAATGGTAAAAATGAATATAAAAATGTAAAAACTCTTATTTTTTACTTTTCAGTTAAAGATGACCATTGTCCCAAGGTGTAGTATATCCTTAAATTGCAAACTTATCAAAAATGACATAAAATCAGGAAGATGTGAAATATAAAATTGATTTAGAAGTAGTTTGTGAAAAATGCAGAAAATGTTGATATCATCGTGTAGTCTTTCTTTAAGGAGCGAATTATTGACTTTAACATTAGACATTATTGTTAATGAAGACAGCATGTTTGAAGACAACAGAAGTGCCTGCCATAAAGGTACGTGTATTACCCTCAAATAAATTTTAATCACGTAAAATAGAGTTAAGCCAGCCAGCCACCCACCCACCCACCCACCAACATCCCATTCCACTGCGGTTCTTCTGTCGCGAATTATTACTGACATAGTTTGTCTTTGCTTATATCTTTTTATCTGGACAGCCGTTTGGCCATTTTTTGGGGAGGTTACTATCCTTTAGGCTTTCCGGTTGTGATGTTTTTATTAGGGTTTTATTTCATTTCAAGTTTTTTTTTCTTTCCCTTTGGTGTCTCTGATAGGAGGTGTTGGGCAGTTGTAGCTATTCTTGATCATTGACTTCACTTCTATTACAACCGCGGCCGCCGCCCATAGGGGCTTGGAGAAATATATGGGCTACATGATGCTTCCACGCAGAGCTGAATCTGGCCCGCACATTCGTACTGGTAAACCGCTTAGAGGATCTAAGCCTGTCCAGGAACCGCGGTGCGAGGCAGACCGTCCATGCTAATAAACCCTATTGGTTTCATTGGGCGACAGGGCTTGAGATGTCATTTCATCTCAGTGTCGGGTAAAAGTCCCACAAAATTGGAAGAAACGTCTCCAAAATGACCTTTACAGTGTTGACGGGGACGTTAAACCTCAAATCAACCAACCATCTATTACAACCAGTTTAGTTTAATGCTATGATATGCATGGCTACCAAAGTCATCAGAGCAAATCATATGGATATTCGTATTAATAATGAATTGCCTTATTCAAAGGCCATGCAGATATATATTATTTATATATATGCATGTCTCCCAGCATTTCAGCACAGTACAGTTTATAATTTTATTTCCTTAACACCAATTGAATTGGATGGCCACGGATGAGGGCTAATTAGCCAAAAACTATCTAGTGGTGCCCAGAAAACACTTTTGTTGATGTTCCACCATGCTGGCGAGTCTGTGAAATTAACACCCCTGCAAACACAGCGTTATGCCGAGAAGCCAGCGGTTTAAAGGAGGGTGCATTACCTTCTTATTTCTGCACTAAGGCATATGTTGTGGGTATTCGTTAGTTTGTGGGTACTCCGTGAGGGGGTTCTAACTATCACACACAACCTATATTTTGTTTGGAGTAAAACTAAGAAATACATCTCAAATTTCCATCAGATAAATGACCGTTCCGTAGATATGAACGAAAGCACTATGTTACCATGACCCAAAGACAACATTTTCAGCTTTATGAAACAGTCCGAGTCCGGTGTACGGACTGAATAAAGGCAACCTACCCTTTATTGCACATCCCTTAAAATTTGACCAGTATCCATCTGCATGACATCGTAAAGGCTCCGGACTTCCTGTGTATCCCGTATCACATATCACTGGTATGCTGCTACCATATGTAGTACTGTCTACAGAATATAGCTTGTATCCCGTCGGCACTTTTGGTTGTCTGCAATCTATTATAAGATTCATTATCATTAAAATTAGTTCCAGAGATACAATCACGCTAAGAAGTCTGTGTAATTACCAACCCTCAATCAATACTTTAATTGAGCCCCGCCAAGCGAATTTGTGTCTTCGAGCATTCGGTCATGATAAATTTCAACTGCGCATGCCCAGCCATTCAGAGGGTCCAGGGATATGGCTTTCTGTCTGAAAGTTCCTCTTGATTCACTGCTTGTATGAGCGAGCAGCGAAGGTTCTGGCGAGACTGCGCGGATGCGCAGGCTCGCCTGAACCTCCGCTGCTCGCATAGGCGATAAGTACCAAAATCGCTTGACGGGGCCCAATTTATATATAGAAAAAGTGGAATTTAGAGGGGTATTCATTACATATCATCAGGTGAATTATGTCATGTACACCCCACTAACCCCAACTATATAATAAGAAAAGTGAGCTTTACAGGGATACGTCTCATTTTCTTTATCTTTGCTCAAAACATAGATTATGGATACTCGTAAGAACTTACCCAAAATCTATGTTTGGATTAAAAGTAAGGAAAAAAATAAAAATTATTCACCTGAAAAATGCTTGTTCTAGAGATATGAAAGACACCAGTTTAGGACACGGATGTTTTGAGTTATTTGCTTTTGGCCCACCGAGCTCGTTCCGAAAATTAATACTAGGGTCTATAATGAGATCTAACTGGTCGAAACTAACAGGCTTGTAAGGCAGAGAAACTTTGATTCATGATTTTTGTTCTTGTGTGTATGTTCTTTGCATCTAAATTCAGCCTTTGTGAAATGTTTTACCAATGTCTACGGAATGAGTGGCTGCAGTAAAATGTCACCCTGCCCTTCGTAATAGTGTGGGATATACTTTCTAGTCCTCTGGGATCATTCCATTGCTGAATTATGAAAATCATCGCGATAACACACCCGTGCGATATAGTGGATTTTTCACATCTCTAAAATGGGAAATTTTCTGAAGAAAATCATGATATTTTTTTTATTTATACTGCAAACAAAGGTTGTGATGCTCGTTAGAACCGCCTCAGTGAGGCGGTTCTAACGAGTACCCACAATCTATGTCTTGGAGCATAAATAGGAAAAATAATGTTTACCCCCGTAAAGCCAGTTTTCTGTTAATAAAGTGGGGTTTAGAGGGTGTTCATTTCACGGACTTGTTCACGTGATGATGTTTAAGGGTCATTGATGTGGCCTAATTGGCCAAAACTAGCTAGGCTGACCCAGAAAAATCTTGTACACGCCTATGTTGTAGTCCTTGCTTCCGATGGATTACCTTTCTATAGAACATACTTAATGTTATCTTACTGTGTATTGCATTTTTCGGGCTTCTCCAGACAATCGGATGAGTCTTTAAACCGAGGTCCCATTTCAGTATGACCTTAGCTGTTGGTGGGACTTAAAACTCAAACATACACTCATATTGCAGGTGTGTTTTTACCAGATCCTCTGCCGGCCTTGAAGCTCACTTGGATGCGTGACTGACTGGTGATCAGGAGGTCGCGGGTTCGATACCTACTGGATCGGGCAACATTCTTTGGCGGATAATGATCATGGAATTACTCTCCCTTAGGCAAGTGGTCAGTTTCTGATGAAATAATATGCACTGTTCTGGTAAACTGAATATGCGTACGTGTTACATGTGGGTTTACGGCGTCCCGCAAACCCCAATGCTGACAAGACAACCGAGCGTGATCTCTGACAGGTGTACGGGCAGCTGTGGGGTAAGGCACAAGAAAGATGTTAAATGAATGACATGAATTATTTACAGTATCTACATACAACACTTACTAACACAAAACATCACAATTTGTTGCCTCTGTAGCCAACTCACGACGTCCGCTCCGAAGGCAAAACACTGTTCTGTGCTCGGAACGGGTGACGTGAATACCTACAGAAGCAAACAACAAAAACAACAACAAAAACAAAAAAAAGAAACAACACAAGACGCGACTGGCCAGTTTATAACTTAGGGTGAATCCCCCACTCGCGTGACACTTCCTCTCGCGAACTAGTAGAACTAGTCTATCAACATAGTTGATAATCCTAGGTTTAGCGATCACGTTTGCTGATTAGACGTTTAGTGATCGTCTAAATGACCTGCAGGTTAATTGACCTCTTCCATGGTCTCACATTTGTTACAACGAACAATGATTTAGAAGATTCTGCTTCTATCCTTGTAGGCGCTGATTACGGCGGTCTGTCCGCCCTTGCTGGACCCTAACGCCTAGCGTCGTACCAGTACCTGCTGCTATGAAGCAGGGAGCAGCAGGTCACACATTGTTGTGCCTGCAAATTACGATAACGGGACTAGAAACGAGTCACAAAACATACATGCTATATCATGATCCCCCTCCCGGAGAAGTGAGAATATGTTCATGCATACACCGTTATTGCGCATGCGCCGACCAGACATACAGGCTGATTAGTGCATGCGACAAATAACCGTACAGCAGAACTCAACTTGACTGTGCATCAAATTATCAGCACCCAGCGCTTGACACAATAATACTCAAAGTTCATGTTTCCTTACTGAGCACTACAGAAATCAATTAATGCTCACTACTACTGAGCATAATACTCATCAAATTTGTGCTCACTACATTATCACAAGTAAGAGGCAATTGAACAGACCACGCCTTTGCGCTACCTGGTCAGCTGCCAATTACAGGAAACATAACAATCTCTCTTTCATATCCTTCTCCGCGACACGGCTCACAAATATAGCTATTCACAAATTCAATACATTAATAACAGATAGAAACTACAACAGAAGATTTTCATCTATAATCCACCACATTTGTTAGTGTCTCATAAGGGCCAACACTGTTTGCCGTAAATTCACTCTGTATTTGGTAGGCACCCCGTCACAACCGTCCTCGCGACGCCGATGACGCAGCTGACGTCATCCCCGCCGCTCAGGCCGTTATGACGTGTGGCGACCAAACACTCCCACTTAACATCATCACGTTTTTTATATGTACATACATGCACAAACTGAGTTATCAGACAAAAACGGCATCATTACAAAATGAACTCGTAATTCTTCTTGAACAAAACTATTTCTAATCAACGTGAACATGCTTGTAAAATAAAATTCATTACGGTTCATCATCACGGATAACCCAACAGGCTCTTGTATGAGTTTGCCCTGATGATGAAGATGTGGTTAAACCCGTCTTAAGTTTACGTCCCCTCTACACCTAATATCATATTGGGACGGAACCACGGTTTTCTAACCACAGCTAGTCACAAGTCATGGATCAAACAAGTGACCCGGCGTTTATTAATTACATTCTACAAAAGGGGTCTAAAAGCCTAAATGAATCCAGAATGAGCGGGTGTCCAAACTTTACGTCTCACCAACATCTAGGGTCAGCATGAGACAGGACCTCACTTAGTAAGACTCATTCTACTACTGGAGAAGCCTGGGATCAATTCTGCGACGTCTAGCTGGCAAAGCTAGTAGCCTAATCACTACAGGCCACAACAGTGAATCCAGAATAGGCTTCAGAAAGTTGGGGTATACTAGAAGTAAACCCCTCCAAAACCTACAAGCATGTTCATACAAAATAATACTAAACATAGATTTAACATACCTTTCAATATACTTTCTATTTCCCCGTCACAATGTTGTGTTCACTCTTACAACTTGACCTGCTGCTAAAGTGTCCGCTTTTTTTAGGGTTTATATATCTATGAATACTACCGGAAAATCATGCCTTCTCATATTACCTTGCTCAATTCGTGGCGAGGTGGAGATACCGGCCACAAACAAAGCCAGATAGCAAAAATCGAGTAGATAATGGATTTGCGTTCAAATAGTATATTTCCCATAGGAAAAATTGATGAAACGACCCTATAATCAATGACATGACTCCTGTCAAAACGAACACCCACACAACACGTGACGGGAATAAAAATCATATATGGCACAATTTGGCGGTTGGCGATTTTTAGGCAAATTCTATAGGACTCGGCCTTTTAGCGGCCCCCTGTATTGTAAAAACAGCTCTCTATAAACCACTCATGCATACATCGTATGATATGTGCATGACTTGTTCATGGAGCCGCACAGTTTGCGTACCATATTTCACCTAAAATATTTCACTCGCACCGCCCTACCATATATCTACTAAAATAATTTAGATGTGCATAAGCACCAGAGAGGTTTCCTATTCCATCTCGTAACAGTACGTCTTTGGAAAAGGGTGGTCGAGTGGATATAATTTAGAGATGTCTCGGCCGTTTAACTCTTAACAATCAAACACATGCTCTCCTGACTGAAGCTGATAAATGCTGATTGTAGAAGATAACAGAGATAATGGGCATAAAATTGATGCAGTTTACCTAATCACACTGCCTGGGCGAGTTTTGAAAATATTTGAGGGTCACTGATGAGGTCTAATTGGCCGAGACTAGCTAGCACAGAACAACTTGCACACTCTATACTTTTCAGTTCTACGGTGTATTCTTTGCTGTTGAAGAATAACCCTTTTGCAGAACATATTTAACGTCACTACAGCTGGAGTTCTGGGAATATGTGGCGGCCCTAAAGAGACCCTCCCCACCCCCGCCCTTCATCATAGTAATGTTTATATTTTCTTGTCCTTTGGGGTCATTGATTCCATTGTGGCGTTTTGAAAATATTTGTTGATCACTGATGGGACCTAATTAGCCGAAACTAGATAGACTGGTCCAGAACAACTTGTAGACTCCATACATTCCAGCTCTACGGTGTATTCCGTGCTTCCAAAGTATAACACTTTTATAGAACATATTATCCGTAAGCGGTTAACAAGTACAGTGCCCAGCCTTTTGCAAGAAACTGACAACTGCCCTTCTTGAATAAGCGAAAGGGATATAATAACCTTAGAAATGATTTCATTTTAAATCTACACAAATGTTGTCGACCCTGCATGTATCGAACCCGAGACCTCATGATCGCCAGTCAGACGTGCATCCGTCTGAGCTACCAACTGATTGAATCAGAATCCAAAGCATATCCAAAAATCAAAGCATCACGAAAACATGCCTATGTACTCTTGACCTCCTCCAACCCCACTTTTATATAGTAAAACTGGGGTTTACAGGGGTAAACCTTATTCTTCTTATTTCTGCTCTAAAATATAGATTGTGGGTACTCGTTAGAACCGCCTCGATGAGGCGGTTCTAACGAGTACCCACGATCTATCATAGAGGCGGTTCTAACGAGTACCCACAATCTATATTTTAGAGCAGAAATAAGAAAAAATATCACCATTTTTCATCGTAAAACTTTCAATTTTTTCGGCGATAAAGGTTACAATGTATTTGAATAGGCGTGTTTTCGTAATGTCGGAAAAGCTAGACAAACACATCTTAACAAACAACAAGTGACAAGCCAAGCCTCAAGTTCTTTTTCAAACAGGTAGAGACTCGGTTACCTATACGAGGCGAGCTAATTATGCTGTGTAAATGTAGACATACCAGCTATAATACATCCTTCCAGATATGACCACGTCCCGTCGGCCTTACAAGTCATAGGCTGGGGTGAACCTTTATACCCCGTGGAACACTGAACGACGACTTTGCTTCCAAATATAGTCGTGCCGACTGAACTCAGTTCGTAACCTAGCTGTTCCTCTGGCTTGCCACAATCTAACAAGAAAACATGAAAATGAGAGATGTATGCCACCGCTAGTTCGAACTGATTCAGCAAATGAGCCAGCGCACGACAAAACCTACAATAAGACATGTGCGCAGGCTGATCTGAGTCTTCGTTGGGCGCATATATCTTATTGTAGGTTTTGTCATGTGATGGCTCAAATGTCAATACCTACAATGAGGGGTGGGGGCGGGCAAGACTTATTTCTGGGACTTGTGTTTGGGCTACGTATTTTAACAATCTGTGATTTGTGAAAATGTTGACTTGTGACAAAGGTATTGTCTGTGTTCTGTGTTGACCCCATTCAATAGCAATCGATCCCGCCTTCATAATTAAAAATCGGCCCCGCCAATAGGGGCTTGAAGAAGTAAATGGGCTGCATGATGCTTCCACGCAGAGCTGAAACCGACCGCACACTAGCACTGGTAAATCGCCAAGAGAAAAAAAAAATGAAAATTTTCAGAAGAAAAAATTCGATATTTTTCTAATTTCTGCTCAAAACATAGCTTGTGGATACTCGTTAGAATCACCTCGACGAGGCGGATCTAACGAGTACCCAAAATCTATGTTTTTGAGCAGAAATAAGAAAAATAATGTTTACCCCTGTAAACCCCTGTTTTACTATATAAAAGTGGGGTTCAAGGGGGTCAAAATTATATAGGTATGTTTTCGTGATGATAAACACTTAAACAAGGTACTAATCTCAATAACAGCAGACGACGTTCCCATAATTTTGTTTAAGAAATAGATCAGCTCTAACTGTGATTTGTTGTGTAATAAATCACAGTTTGGAGGTCAGTTGTAAAGTAGATCAAATCACAAGCGCGTAGCGTGCGTGATTTGTCTACTTACAACTGACCGACAAACTGTGATTTATTACTCAACAAATCACAGACTAAAGCTGATCTATTTCGATTCTAACACGCTGAAAATCGGCAATAATGTTGTTGTTTCCTTCAAAAGCTCACAACTTTTCGCCATTGTTAGAAGAAATCCCGCTAAAATTATCGACTGAAACACATGCATTTACATCCATTTCTTACGTTTTCGATGCGAGAAAATGACGTTACACCGTCTAACGTCAAGGAAATCGACTAGTGACGTCATAAATTTACAGTTTTAATGACGTCACTCGTCACGCTCTTCCGAGCTGTGATTTGTTGCAGAATAAAACACAGGTATTTTCCATTGCCTATATAGGCGGGCTGTGTTAGAATGTCGGGTAGAAATCCCACAAAATTGAAAGCAACGTTTCCAAACTGATATATACAGTGTTGACGGGGACGTTAAACCTCAAATCAATCCAACAATAAACAAATTCGTCACACTGGAAAACCTTTATAGCACATGCCACGACGTCATAATTTTACGGACATTGTATCGAAAGCATTTTCTGCAAATCGAACAGACACAGATCAGACGCCACAGAGCCCAAATATTGCGATAATAAACAGGTTTTGTTACGATTGCGTGCAAAACAAACTCGACTGGCACCTGAATATTGTTTGTCCGAAATTAATGATGCCTTTGAGTGTTTAGAGTAGCCCAACTACCCGCCCATCGGGGCTTGGAGAAAAATATTGGTGCAAGCTACTTCCACGCAGAGCTAAGACCGACCACATATAAGTACTGGTAAACTGCTGAGAAGGTCGAAGCCTGCCCAGGCAAAGTGGTGCGAGTCGGATCGTCCATGCACATAAACCCTATTGGTTTCCTTGGGCGACAGGGCTTGCAATATCATTTCATCTTAATGTCGGGTAAAATTCCCACAAAATTGGAAGCTGGAAGCAAAGTCTCCAAACTGACCTAAATAGTGTTGACAAGGACGTTTAACCTCAATTCAAAGAAACAAATACTAACCCAGCTATTAATAGCTCAAACCTGACAGAAAATCGATCCCTATTCCTTGTGTGATTTGTGACTGAAAGAATTTAAAATCTGTGACTTGTGATTTTAATGATTCTCTGTGATCTGCGATTCACAAAAACGCTTTGGCTCCGGGGGTGAGGGGGTGGGGGTGGTGGAGGGGGCAGAGGTCGAAGGCCTTCAGACCCGCTTTCTGGTAGTATATATAAATCAGGGAACAGATAATGTTAGCACAGGGAATATTATCTAGTTCATTAGTTAGGTACATGTTTGTAAGCCATCCTGTTATCTAATTTTATTCAGCTCATCATCTTACACAGGCACAAATATTGAGTTTTGATAAATGAGCCCCGCCAAGCGAATTTGTGTCTTCGAGCATTTACCCGACATTAAGATGAAATTATCTCCCTCTGTTGCTGTTTATACTTCTTTTCAATTATGTCTTAAACATTTGGGCCCCGTCAAGCGATTTTGGTACTTATTGTCTATGCGAGCAGCGAAGGTTCAGGCGAGCCTGCGCATCCGCGCAGTCTCGCCAGAACCTTCGCTGATCGCTCATACAAGCAGTGAATCAAGAGGAACCTTCAGACAGAAAGCCATATCCCTGGCCCCTCTAAATGGCTGGGCATGCGCAATTAAAATTTGTCATGACGGAATGCTCGAAGACACAAATTCGCTTGGCGGGGCTCATTTATCAAAACTCAATATTTGTGCCTGTGTAAGATGATGAGCTGAATAAAATTAGATAACAGGATGGCTTACAAACATGTACCTAACTAATGAACTAGATAATATTCCTGCGCTAACCTTATAAGAATCTTATATGGGTGTGAGGGGTGGATTGAAAAATCCGTCCCGAGGTACACTGTCCGGCATCACGAGGCTTGCCGAGTGATGCCGGACAGTGATCCCGAGGGACGGGTTTTCCTATCCACCCCTTACACCCATATTGGATTCTTTTTCTTGCATACCTTCCATTTCTATTGCGAATTTTTAACGCTGCTGTCACTTCGGTTAGGCTACCGACGTCCGCCATTTTGTGATGACGCAACAGGAATGTTTAGTGACGTCACGCATGACGACGCCGCGCATGAGGTTGTAATCAGCCAGTGCATTTATCAAACACGCGATTATATTCGATTTGGGGTCGGAACACCAGGTCAGACCATAAATTTCTATCCCAGGGTAAAATCACGGATTTCCTTGTCTGATGTGCAAGAATATCTGTTCCCTGATTTACAGCGCATGTACATTTTCTGCTATGTGATTACCCACAACTCCCCACCAACCCACAGTTTAGTCAGTACACGCTGTCCTATAGTTTTTTTTTGCGGTGGTTGTGGCAGAAGAGGGGATGGGGTAAAGTTATCCAGACTTCATGCCGCTTACAGATCCAGTAAATTTACTGCAAGTGTCCGTTTAACTTTGTCAACCTCATCTTTGAACATCATTTCTGTTTACTCTAACTTTTTAGGCCACTCTGAAAACTGAAAATTAGTATTGCTTCTTAGGGGCAATGCCCCAACAACCCACTCTATCACAGGTAATTATTTCTATATTAAACCTTCCTTCTACTCATGCTTGGCATTGCATTAAGAGACTGGAGAAAATTAAAAGAAATCAAGTGTTCCACCAAATTCACTGAATGCTACCTTTGAAGCACAAGTAACCCGCTGTACATTGTGCATATAAACACAGAGTTTTAGAAACACTCATTGTTAATGTACAATGTAAGTTTGAAATATATGCGTGTGAAAAACATTTTTTTGTGAAAGGTAATTTTTAATATCTGTGATATCTGGCAAGATTATGTTATTTGTGATTTGTGACTGACAAATTTTATAGTCTGTGATTTGCGGAAATTGGTTTTAATTCTTGTGACTTGTGATCAGCACCCCCTCTTGCACATCTTCTTCTTCAATAGGACTTGTGCGAGGGCAATGATAAGGAATCGACACAACCACCTTACACCTCACATTTAACCCTTGTCCTGCTGAATATTCATATATGCCACACCCACTACCGATTATCAACCAATCAGATTACCTGTAGCAAATTATTACAACAAATTCACAATCTGAATGACAAACAATGTAGATCCTGATTAGATGGCTTCTTTGTTTCAAAGAAAAGGCATATCCGGGCTCAGCAGAACAAGGGTTAAGACATCAAAGTGAAAGAAACTAACTTCATTATAATGAAAATGTCACAGACTGAAAGCCAAAAGGACAGTTACTTTCCCACAAAATGGCAAAACGGCTATGCAGAATAAAAAGACACCAGCAACACATACATGAAAAGACGAACATTAACAATAATAAACCACGACAGAAAATCCGCGTTGGAACGGTCAGTAAATGTTTTCAAATTGGGGAGGGGAGGGGGGTGCTTAAACCAATTTTATCATATGACGTCGCGTCTGAGAGTGTAATAACGCCATGTGATATTTTCGATAATCCACTAGTGGATTAAATATGCAAATTAGTAAGATACGTCTCGTAACGTTACATGTACGACGTCCTTTACGACGTCGTGTTTACTAATGACGGAATATTGACATTTTTTGTGAACAATCGTGAATAAAATGCGTTTTAAATGTCAGATGATAAATAGAATCTTGCATTCGTGCTCATGTATTATTGAATTTATTAAACTCGTTAAGAAAAAGGGATAAAACGCGAGGCTTGCAAAGCCTCGCATTTTATCCCTTTTCCTCAACTCGTTTAATAAATTCAATAATACATGAAAACTCATGTTAGATCCTCTATGTACGTGGCCACAATTCTCGCCCTTGTTTCTGTCATGGTTTCGACAAATAATTTGTTCAGTCCGCATGAAGGAGTGCAACATCTCTGAGAATATAAAAATTAAACGACTACACAGATGAAAAACGATGAGGACTCGACAACATGAAATAATTGAATTGCTGGAGCAAACGAAAACCGAAAGTTACATTCCTGCCAGCCTTTGCTAGTGTAAATTACAATAATGTCGAGTTCGGGTCATTATTGAAGACTTGCGTCATTGTTTTTCCCCTGACACGGTAGCGCCTGGCGAATTAAATCCATGGCCTAGGTACAAGCATATTACAGCTTATGTTCGTTTAGACGAGGTTTCTTGCCGGGTTATATATGGCATTTAAAGAATTATATATGCACGAAAGTAATGTTCCTCGTGATAATATTGGTGTACTTAGTTTAAGGTGATGTTGAAAGATGTGTTGTCATCAGAGTCAGCATTTACGTTACATGGTTAAATTGAAAAGTTACACAACTCAAAAAGGATGTGTGTGTATGTCCGCAAGGATATGTTTGCAAGCGATATACATTATCATGTTTTGCACAAAACCTCATATTCGCTTTAAATTCCTACTGCGCAACACCCACTCCCGGTAACACTACACATAAGAAAGTTTGCAGTGAAGACACACTTTTCTGAAATATGTATAGTTCATTTCAGATTTGTTCATGATCAGTCATTACCTCACGGGATGTTAGTGGGGGAATGATTCTATGACTATGGTGTTGAACGTTTCTATGTGCATATGCACCTGTATGCGATGATCAGTAAGCTATTGGCATCACCTATATCATGACTGAGCCCCGCCAAGCGAATTTGGGTCTTAGAGCATTCCGTCATGACAAATTTTAACTGCGCATGCCCAGCCATTCAGAGGGACCAGGGATATGGCTTTCTGTCTGAAGGTTCCTCTTGATTCACTGCTTGTATGAGCGAGCAGCGAAGGTTCTGGCGAGACTGCGCGGATGCGCAGGCTCGCCTGAACCTTCGCTGCTCGCATAGGCGATAAGTACCAAAATCGCTTGACGGGGCCCATGTGTTATGTTTTCTGTTATGGTATATTACTGCAGAAAATGGTTGTAACATCAGTACAAGATGATTTTGCCGAGACGTAGTGAGCATTGGTTGATGGCCTTTTCAATAGAATATAAATGCTTTAAGTTCCTTTGAGACGAAATCGAATTAGAACATTATGACGAATTATCAGCGCTTGGTGTTCTTTGTTAATACGCGAATGAACGACTCTTAATAATGTATGGCACTGCTTTTTATGCAGGTAATTCTGCTTTTCATGCGACACTGTTTCTTACAGGTTTAAGAGCAAAAATGACTTAAAATTATTACTTACTGACAACATAACACCCTGAAGGAACAGACCAAGTTCCGTCCGACTGACACCTAATGTCAGTTGCTTTTCCCCGAAAACCGACGTCACAGGACACAGAAACATTCTTGAAATAAAAGGTGGACTCGATTGTACCAAGAACATACCCTGGGGGAACTTTGGGTTTGCCACAGTCTATAATATAGAAACAGAAATAAATGTATAGGAAATTTTTCAGCGAGCGAGCGACTGAGTTTTCTAGCTAACAGGGTGCAAAAAAAAATAAAAGAGAAACGATCAGGAACTAATACAATCAGATCCCAAATCCTCCCCACAATATCACCACGAAAAGAAGTCGAAACATGAAGTGACGACAGTAACCACATGGTCCACACGTAAACCGAGTCAGCAGCTCTTTCCCGAACAGGTTGTGACTCTGAAGCACATCCCTGGACTAAGTCAGGATTGGTTTTCCCATTTACTGTTTTGGCTGTAATATGAATGGATACATTAATTCCGATGTGCCCTCACCCTTCAAACAGCGGTACAATGAAGTCGAAAGTAGTGTATAAGTTACAGTAATTTAGGACAGATATAATTTAGGACAGATAAGTCAAAGAATGAAGGACTACAAATCAACATTGCTATCATGAAACTGTACCAATTTCGACCCACACAATATTCCTTAACCAGTGCCCGTCTAGCGGAAGGCCTCAGGAAGGACTAACCTCGGATATTGGTTGTGGCTTCCCTTGAATCAAGATTGTCACTGGTAGATCAAACAGGTTTGAAAGCCATAGCAACCACACATCTGGTGATCACAATAATGGGTAGCCCAGGCACCACGATAAGGTGTGTATAATCCGACTTCCACGCCTCTTCATTGCAATGCATTGGTTTTTAAGTCAATCGTACACCCGATATCAATGGCCGATTTTAAATACACGTTCTGGCTACGTGATATTCATTAGTTTGTTTGTTTGATATGGGGTTTAACGTCCCCATTAACACTGTAAAAGTTATTTCGGAGACGTTGCTTCCAATTTTGTGGGACTTTTACCCGAACTTGAGATGAAATGACTTCTAAAGCCCTGCCGCCCAATGAAACTAAAAGGGTTTATTAGCATGGACGGACCAACTCGCACCGCTTTTGCCTGGGCAGCCTTAGATCCTCTAAGCGATTTACCAGTACTCGTGTGAGGGTCGGTTTCAGTTCTGCTTGAAAGCATCATGCAGCCCATTTATTTCTTCAAGCCCCGATGGGCGGGGGCCGCGTAATATCCATTAGACCAACAGGTTTTCATACTACTAACGTGTGAAGAATAAGAGGCGGATATCAAAGCATATAATTACATATCCTGCCTGTCACAGCCAAACAGAATACCCCCGGCAAGAAAATTCTCGTTACATAAGGAAAGTAATTTGATCTTCTAAATCCCTCTTTACCCCATAAAGTCGAGTTCTGAAAGTGTTTCTGATTCTCTGACTTGTTTGGCTGGAAAATAAAAGTTTACCAAAATTCAAATGGGCATAGCTTTTACTGGACTTGGCCCTTGAAGCAGCACGCGCTTTTCCTCATTACGTTCTAATTTTACACAAGTTTCAGCTTGATTGGATGCATAATGTTGGATGAAATTGCCAGAAATGAAAAGTTATTTGACAGACTGACGGACACACGAACGGCCGACTCCGTAATATACGTCGAGTTGTTTAAATCTGCGTATGCATGGAGAATACCAGGTGAGTGTCTTTTGATATCAAGTTTATCAGGCTAGGCTTCGAGAATGCTTGTAGAATCTCGAGGCTTGCAGAACGATTCTACATGCGTTCTCGAAGCCGAGCCTGATAAACTTGATATCAAATGACACGAATCTGGTATTCTATTTATCAGTTTATCCCCCTGTACACTTTTAAATTAGCAATTTGCGATCAGTGAACGATGGTCCTCATTGCGTCCCAACATTCTGGCGGTCGATATATTCAGTATCAGCTGACATCAGTTTTTCCTATGATTTTTTTTCAAGTATTTTAAGTATTTTTTCCGTTTTCTTTTCTAGCAATAATAACAGTTTTGCCATTTTTTCAGTAGTCCGCCTCATTCAACAAAGGGCAATGCCACGTTGATGCGATAAATCTCACTTGTCCTGAGATAGCATTTCTTTATCAGGTCAATGCGTTACAATGCAATATATACAGTGGGTAACTGATAAAAACATTTTTTGGAACCTTCAGGTCCTTTGTTTTCATTGCACAGTGTGTGTGTGTGTGTGTGTGTGTGTGTGTGTGTGTGTGTGTGTGTGTGTGTGTGTGTGTGTGTGTGTTTTCATTGCACAGTGTGTGTGTGTGTGTGTGTGTGTGTGTGTGTGTGTGTGTGTGAATTCGGGTTTAACGTCGCTTTCAACAATTTTTCAGTCATATCACGACGGTGTCTGGTTGCGACAGGGAGCTCAATGCTCACGTTTATAGTGCTGCCTCACTGAAGTATCATGTCCCAGACACATTACATGATACCACACCCAGTCACATTATCCTGACACTGGATCGACCAGTCCTAGCTCTACCCCGTAAATCTGAGTGCCAAGCGAGGAGCAGCTAGTACCATTTTTAACGACTTTGGTATGTCGCGGCCCGAGATCGAACCCGAGACCTCCCGTTCCCCGGAGCGGACACTCTACCAACTGAGCTATCGGGGCCGGTTTTCATTGCACAGAGTTTATTTTTAATTTGTCCGATGATATCTTCGTTGCATTACGATAACACACCCATGCAAAATATTACATTTTTCACGTCTTCAAAATAGCTTATTTCCTGATGAAAATTCGTGATTATTGTCTCATATTCACTGCAAACATAGATTGTGGGTGTTCGTTAGAACCGCCTAATTAAGGCGGTTCTAGCGAGTACCCACAGCCTATGTCTTGGAGCAGAAATAAGAAAAATAATGTATACCCCCGTAAACCCCAGTTTTCTCTATATGAAATGGGATTTAGGGGGTATTCATTTCACGGAATAGTTCACGTGATGGTCAGCGATAGTTACTAGGACAACGGCAGTAAAATACCAGTTACATTTATTTTACTCTATCAGAAATGTAACCATAATACCATACCTTTTTGTAGTCCCATGAAGGGCTTAAAAACAAACTGCAACCCAGTCGTCTTACCTATCATGGTACAATTGACGCCAGCGTCTTGGCTATGTGAACAAGTGACTTCACCACACGGTGAAAATTCACAATGGTTTAGAGAATCCTCGATGCCACTACACTGCAAGGAATTCATCCATATAGAACCCTTCCCCTCACCAAATGCTCCACCCCTCACAGCAACGCCCCCACTGAAAACATTAAAATAGTCGTGTTAGGCACTGATGCGTTAGAAACCCTCAATGCCAACTGAACAAATTATTTGTCTCAACGGTGACGGAACCAAAGGCGATGATTGTGGTCACTTAACCCATTTTGTACCGGAAACCCCAAAACGGGTACCCGGGCAAACAGTGCAGGCCCAGATCAGGGCCTACATAATTTGCAAAAAGTTCAGCTATTCATCTAATCAAATTTGAAGAAAACACAACCTGACATCCCTAAATTTTGAAATGGACTCCTGCTATATATAGGGAGGAAGATTCCATTTGGTACAAAAAAAGGTTAAAATCGATTTAAGTCCCACCCCGTTTTGGGGTCGATCGGGACCGTTATTTACTAAATGGCCAAACGGAATTCATGCAGTTGTCCACGTGACCATAACTGATTTGGGAAAACCAATATTATGTTTTACTATTAGAACTTGAAACGTTGAGCTATTTTTATCAATGCAACAAGAGTCTAAAGAGTCTTGACAGGAATCGTGTGCTGGATAAGAACCAGATCAGTCGCCGCGGAATGTGGCGTCTGATCAGCAGATTGCACAGGAACTTCACTGTTTGCAAAAATAGTGGCATTTGAGGGTTAAACGAAATAGTATAAAAATGGCAGGTTGCTCACGTAATGAAAGAAAAACAAAATCTTAATCAAGGTCACGATGTCACGTGACGTCTTTCGGAACATTCTATTTATAAAACTGTTACACAAATGTATGCCAAGTCGAGTAAAATAGACTTTTCACACTCCAGCTAAGAACTTAATTTTAGAACCCTGAAATGTTTAAGTGCAAAAATGAGTAACCCAGACTTTATAGGTTATTAGATATACGGCGTAGACCAAGATCATTGCTTCTGATCAGGCCGGCACTGTTCGCCATATGTATGCAACAACAGTTTTGAACATGATTCAGGGCCGTACGCAGACTCTGAAAAGGGGTGGGTTGAGGATGCGAATTTCAAAAAAATTTGCAGCGGGTGAAAAACTGTATGAATCTGAAATAATTTCCAAATGATTGGAGGGGGCTGCGTTTGCACCCTCCCCACTCTGTGGAACAAAATCCAAGTACTCATCTAAGACTCAGATCGCAGCGTAAGAAGAAAATTCTGGACTTTGCTCGGTTGTTTGATTTACGGTTTAACGTCCCCCGTCAACACTGTATAGGTCATTTGGATGCGTTACTTCCAATGTTACGGGACTTTCAGCTCTGCAAGGAAGCATCATGCAGCCCATCTGTATCTATTTCATTTTGGATAGCCGTTTTGCCATTTTTAGTCGGAAAGAATCTGTCCTTGTGGCTTTCAGCATGTGATGTTTAAATTACGGTGAAGTTGTTTCATGTGGGTATTTCTTCCCTTTGGTGTCTTAGATTGGTGGTGTAAGGAAATGGTAAAGATTCTCAACCACTGCTGATTTTTCCTAGGTCTTTAACACTGCTTATTTGATGATTATGTTCTCAAAACTTGTTTTATATACCGTAAAATAAATGGTCTGGGTAATTAGCAACATAAGCAAATTATCCGCATATATAAATAATTATCAAAACTAACATAACATAGCTATTGTGAGTACTCTTTAGATGCATTTCAAAGGGAAGCAACTCTTTAAGACTGAACAACCTTCTTATAGTAGGGGCATGCTCTTAAAGCAAAATTGTTCTCCTAAGGAAACAAACAAGAAGCTCATGGGCCACTAGGCTCACCATAGGTCGTGTTTTTAACAGATATAGGCATTACGCCCATCTTGGTCTGCCTCATCCCATAGGTTCTTCATGTAATTTGGTTTCATTAAGCCAAACAGTTTTAGTGGTGGAAGAAGATAAAGATACTTAATCTCAGTCATCAGGGACAAATGATCGTGACCTTTGGAATTGATTTGCTTGTGTTGGAGTTTAACGGCCCAGTTAACACTATTTAGGTCATTTTTGAGCCGGTCAGTTTACCTATCTACACTTTTCATGGGCAGGCTTATACATAAGCGGTTAACCAGTACAGTGCACATTCTTTCGCAAGAAACTGACAACTGCCCTTCTTGAATCAGCGGAAGGGAGAGAATGACCATAGAAAAGATTTCATGATCAATCTCCATGAAAGAATGTTGCCGACCCTGGCAGGTCTCGAACCCGCGTCCTCCTGATCACCAGTCAGACGCGCATCCGACTGAGCTACCGAGGCCGGCTTGGAATTGATAAACTTCCCTTAAGCTGATTACTAATTCAATTCTGATGCCACAGGCTACAATATAATCCGAAAAATCCACAGTTTCACCTTTTTTCCATACAAATGTCTAAGTAGCCAAATTTGACCTTGATATAAAACAGGTCAAGTTAACCAAAGGTGACCTTATTGGTCATGTGACCCAGTGCTTACGAACAAACTTTTGTTCCCCTTTCCCATAGGGGTTCCACATGTAATTTGGTTTAAATCGACCCAAGACTCCACATGTAATTTGCTTGCAATCAACCCAATTTGGTTTCAATCAACCCAGCAGTTTAAGTTGGGAAGAAATAAAACAAAGAAGTGAAGGCAATGATCAGGAATCGATACAATTAACCCACAGCTTCCATTATAGACACCAAAGGGAAAGAAACACAAATAAGAAACAACCAAAAAAAGGCCAAAAGGACAGTTACAGTGGCCGTAGATAAAATTGACCAAGCGAACTATCGTTTGCATCTAGAATTTTCTACTAACAAAAAGGTAAACCAAGTCGCCCGATTTTATGAATTCAACTGTAACAAAAACGACAAAATGTGTCGTATATGGCTATTTCGCCCGCTTGCAGAAAGCATCTGAAAGGCACTCTATCGAATATTCTGGTGGATTCGGCGAAGTTGATATATATTGACAACACCTGAATAGCTCCACCTATTCAATCTTATCTGCGACTACTATACTTTCCCACAAAATGGCCAATCGGCTGTCCAAAACAAAATAATATAAGCGATACACACACTCAAAGACAAACCATAACAAAAATAAACCGCGACAAAAGAACCGCCTTGGAACGGTCAGTGAAATGAATTCCACTAATGGGCTTAAATCGATTATACGTGGTCACAATCCTCGCCCTTACTTCCTTCGCTATTTAGACAAATGATTTGTTCTTTCCGCATGAAGGCCTCCTAACTCATCAGTGCAACATCTCCGTGAACACAAAAACCAAACACCCACAGAGATGAAACAACCGCGAGGACTCGACAGCAAGAAATTACTGAAATGCTGGAGCAAAAGAAAACCAACAATTAGACTCCGATGGGCCCAACCAGAGACAGAGAATCAGGCGCCAACCAAGATTACATAAAATTAGATTCTCTCTAATTCTCAGTATGCCTTTACGCTGGAACAGTCATAGAATCTGAGGCCTGACCACGGGCGTGCAATTAAAGAGGGAAGCAAAGTTGTCAACCGTGAATGGGTTAACTACCAGTCATGCAGTCTGTCATATAACATTTATGATGTACCCGATCTTTTTCTATCGAAGGAAGATTTTACGAAATTGGGTGATAAAGTCATTGCAATTACATATTTTTTTCTGAATTTATATACTAAGTCACCATAAACTTTTGGTTCCGGTAGACCTTGTTGCAGAAGAGATTTAAGTCCAACATCGAATTTTGAAATTAAATCGGAATAACGTCTATACAATTTTGAAAAGGCAAAGGCTGCGTAGTTTATGACACTGATAACCCTGACTAGAAGTTTAGCACTTTACAATTTATTACGAGTGTTGAAGTCAGTTACATGACTTGACATCTGGCAAATCGAATAAATTGCGAAATATAAACGCCATGGAATGTCGCACGAGGAACGGCACCATCCTAGAAAGGAACATTTACCACCTCAGAATCATTATCATCAGGTTTATCATACATTTTGCAAGAAACAAAGTCATCTACAATAGATAGATGTCAATCCAAAAAACGGGGCCTGGGTATCAGAAGAATTTGATATATTTAACTGAAGTTCTCGGGGAAACATCTGACTGATCAAACCATCGAAATAGGTATTGTCAATTTTTGATAAGTCATCTAAATATCTAGAAGTTGAGCTAAAGGCTCCATTGATTTCAGATCGGCTTTCAACAGAAAGGGAAATCATGAAGTCTCTTTCATAACAAAACAAGAACAGATCAGACACAAGGGGTGCGCAATTTGTACCCATCGAAATACCCACTACTTGTCTAAATAACTTAGTACCAAATCTTATGTAAATATTGTCAAGTAGAAAGGCGAGAGCTCCACACACTTTTCTAACATGACCATAAAGTATACTTTTTATGCTTTTCAGAAGTGAAAAAGCATTTCTTACATGACATGCAAGTTAGAGGGAGTCATCCCCATGAAATATCGATTCAATTAAATCATTAAGTTGTGCTTTTATAAAATTTTGAGGAAGTAGAGTGTATAGGGTGGAAAAATCATAAGCAGACAGATTTGAAGCACGAAAACTCTGGTTTCAATTTGTTTAAATTTTATAGACCAGAGCAGATTTCTCCCAGATCTTTCAAAAAACTTTGTCGCAATATTTGATCACATGTTTTTGATGGCTGTAAAACATGATGTTAATAACTTGGAGAGTTCAGTGGTGGTACAAGAGCTTGAATTTGCAATAAACCATGCTTTGTATAGTCTTTTATGAAGTTTATGTAACCAATATAACATAGTAAGCTTGTCTTGGCCTTCTGTAACACATACAGGAAACCTGGTTGCTGAATGACAAATGTGGCCATCAACTAAAGCCCTCTCTACAACCCAATGCTGCAGTTCATAGGCCTTAGTACCAGCAAGTTCTTGCTGAAGAGTGTAATCAAAGCGGGGCTGTCAAACAACGACCACATTGTTAGCAGCCTTATCTGCTGGAGCCAAAACAAACTTCGTATGAAATTCTTGAATACCTAGTTCAAGGTGGCATAAAGACATCTTAGGTTTACAAGGTAATAAGTTCGTATTTTGAGAGTAGAAAGAAATGCATGTGTTCACTAGTTTCAGAATGCTAAGTTTCTATTCTCTGAGAGCTTTATGCTCAACATACTCTCGCTTACACCATTACCAAATTCATTCAAGGCAGCAACGATTTCATCTCGACACTTATTGAGAAGAAAATCGATATTTCGGTCCTTTAGAACTTCCTAGAATAATTTGAATCCTAGAGTCAGGAATAAGTTTTAAATTGCCAGTAATACTATGACCAGCAGCAGGATAGCAATATATCAAATTTTACATTCACAGGTATCCGGAGTGTTAATGTCAATATCAAGATCAGAAACAAGTTTATTGAAATTAAAAATGATAGATCTAACCGGTTTATTGCATTTATAGCACATTATGGGTGTTTCAGTATTTTGAAAGTAAGCAGGAATGGATGAAACCACCGAATTGTCTCCGAAGATACAAGGTAATTCTTTATCATCCAAAGCCTTATTAATGAAGGATATTTTGATGTAATCACGTTTGCGATTAATTCCTGAATTGATAAAAGGACATGGTAACCTCTAGTTAAAAGAGCAGCATCAAATAACTGACAAAGACTATCGTAGAATTTGAGACTACTGAATCTGAGCCATCCAGGACGAAGGTCAAAAAATGACCTTGACCTTTGGAGTGATAAGCTTCCATTTAAACTGATTGAAAATATCATTTCTGATGCCACATGCTATAATGCAATCGGATAAATCCACTGTTTTACCTTTTTCCATACAAATTTCTAAGTGACCAAATTTGACCTTGAGGTAAAACAAGTAAAGGTCAACCATAAGTAATCATTTATATAAATTTTGGTAGGGCCTAAGTCCCTAATGCTGCATACCAAGTTTCAAGGTTATGGGCCATTTGGTTCCTGAGAAGATTTTTAATGGTTTTTACCATACATGGACATGGTGGCCATATTGGTCATGTGACCCAGTCCTTATGAATAAACTTTCATTCCCACTTCCAATAGAGGCTCCAAATGTAGTTTGGTTTCAATCAACACAGCAGTTTATGTGAAGAAGAAGATAAAAATACTAAATCTGAGCCATCCGGAACAAAGGTAAGTAAATGACCTTGACCTTTGGTATTGATAAACTTCCATTCAGCTCTTTGTAGATATCATTTCTGATGTCACAGATGACCATGCAATCAGAAAATCCACTGTTTTGCCTTTTTTCCATACAGATGTCTAAGTGTCCAAATTTAACCTTGACGTAAAGCAGGTCAAGGTCAACCAAAGGTCATCATTTATATAAATTTGGTAGGGCCTAAGTCCCTGATGCTGCATACCAAGTTTCAAGGTCATCGGTCGTTTGATTCTTGAGAAGCAGATTTTTATAGGTTTTTACCTTATATGGACATGGCGGCCATATTGGTCATATGACCCAGTTCTTACGAATAACTTTCATTCCCCTTTCCCATAGAGGCTTCACATATAATTTGGTTTCAATTGGCCGAGTAGTTTCAGAGGAGATGTCGTTTGAAATTGTTGACGACGCCGACGCGGCCACTGCCTATACTATAAGCTCCCTCAAGTGAGCTAAAACATTAAAAAAACAACAACAAAAAAACAAAGAAGTTTTCATTTTTTCAGAGTGAGTGTGTGTTTGAGTTTTACGTCCCACCAACAGCTAAGGTCATACGGAGACGGGACCTCGGTTTAAAGACTCATCCGAAAGTCTGGAGAAGCCCGGAACCGATCCTGCGACCCCTGGTTTACAAGGCGAGTTGCGTAACCACTACACCACGGAGGCTTCTGGTTATTTTTTCAGAAAGGCACGGATAACAAGAAAGTAATCGAGTCGAAAAAGAAACTACTATGTACGAGGGATGTTCAAAAAGAATTGCTTATTTCTATCTGGAGACTTCAAATTTCAAGTTAGCCCAAAAGTGCTCATTTCATGCTCTCGAAGTACTCCCCGTGGCCAGAAATGCAAAGTTTCGGCCGATGTATCCATTTCTTGAAGGCGTCACGGTACGCTGATTTGGTCACAGTAATAAGTTACTGATGAATGGCGGATTTAAGTGCTTGTCGGGACTGGTATTTCCGCCCAGCAAGGAATGATTTCAATTTCGGAAACAAAAATACATCACATGGGGCAAGGTCTGGGGAATACGGGGTGGGGGTGGGTGGGTGAGGCAAAACAGTTACTTTTTCTTTCTTTAAAAACGCCGTAACAATTGCGGAGGGATGAGGGGGACATCGTCATGTAGAAGACGGCCATGTTTAAAACAAGTGGCAGGGCGTCGTTTCTGATATTACTTTTTCAGTTTCTTCAGTACTACGTCTTTGTAGTAATTTCCGTTGATGCTTTTGCACCAGCACTTTTGTTGCGACTCCTTCACCAGAGAAGACGATTGCACACATAACCTTCTTTGTACTCAAAGAACGTTTGGCAATTATTGCGCGTTTTCTGTGTTTAGTGGCCCAGATCTTATTGCTAACCTTTCTGACGGGCTCAAAATAATGGACCCAGGTTTTATCACCTGTGACGTCCTTGGCAAACTGCTTTTTTGTTAAATTTTGGAACTATTTGTTGCAGCTTTTTGGCCATTTTAACCCGTTGCCTCTTTTGCTTATAAGTCAACAGATGTGGCACCCATCTAGCAGAAATCTTTCTAAATTTCAAATGCTTCTACCAAATAATGTGAACCGTTGATAGTGATATGCTTACCTTTCGTGCAATATTACGAACTGTAAATCTGGCATCTCCTTCAATGATTTCTTTATTTTGGAAAATATTTCTTTACGAGATGCAGATATTGACCTACCTAATTAAGACGCATTTTTGATGGCCTCTTCACCAGACCTAAATTTCTTTTTCCACCACCGAACTATGTCATATGACACTAAAGAAGTTCCGTAAGCAGTAGAAAATTCATCAGCTGCTTCAAAGAACAACCACTTTTGAGCGAGCTTTGATGTAAGCCTGTATTTCACCTTTTTTGTTCTACCAACCATTTTTACTGTAGTGATCAATGATTGCGTGTATTGAAAAGGCAAATTTTATGTGTTACACTTAATCTAACATGTACATTTATACACCGTTGTGTAGGTATTGAATAACCCTTTTCAAGTATGTATTGGTTTTTATCGAGCCCCACTTGGATATCGAGCTAGAGGACAATAAGCAATTCTTTTCGAACATCCCTCGTATCTCCCTTATGTTATACCATTATAAATACACGCATCAGAGCATTACCTGAATCCCAAATTTCGGCACACTACCCCGGCTTCTCTATCGTCAAAGTCGTTGGCACAGACTGTCCCCCATATGCCATCAAACGACACTTCCACTCTGCCAGCATTTGGCGCGGGTCCATCCATCAAGCGGTAATTAACTTTAAAATTTATGATAAAATAGTCAAAATAGTCAGTCTTACATATTATACAAAACTGGTATTATCACTTTTAACAAATCCATGTAATGAACCAGTGGCGTAACCAGAACAAAAACATTTTCTGTACAACAAGGAAAATCAATGTAAAATCATTTTTCTCCGATATGTGGGGAGGGCTACTCTTAAAGGAAAGAATTTGCCCCCGATGGAAGCAAATTCTTTTTTTAAGAGCGGAGAGCAGCCCATATAATATGTAGTGGAAAATGCTATGTTTTGGTGGCTTCTCTATAGTGCGAATATTTAACATTACGCACACACGTAATAAGCCTAATGGCTACTACTCCTATGATCTCGATTACACGTCCATGTAAGCACACACACACACACACACACACACACACACACACACACACACACACACACACACACACACACACACACACACGCACGCACGCACGCACGCACGCACGCACGCACGCACGCACGCACACAAACATCATGGCCAGCCACTCTATTAAGGAAGAACTGTTGCTTGTATTTTCTATCTGTCTATCTTCTTATACTGAGTTGGTCACATTTGGTCATATACGAGTACTTCAATACTTCTGGTCTTTCGTAGGTATTGATCATTAAATCAATTTAACAGTACAGCCAGTCTCTCCATTCCGCTGATTACAGAAGGGGTGTTGTAAGTTTCAGGCCGAAGGTGTTTGCACTGTACGGGTTCATCACTTATGTATAATAGTAGAAGTAAAACAAAGATCAGGAATCCATACAATTAACTTACACCACCCATCAAAGACACCAAAGGGAAAGAAACACAAACATTAAGTGACCAGACCATAATGGAAACCTAAACAAAGGAAGGCCATAAGGACAGTTACTTTCCCACAAAATGGCCATATGGCCATCCAAAATTAAAAGACACAAGTGATACACACAGTAAGTAACAAACAACAACATAAATAAATCGCCACAGAAGAACCGCCTTGGAACGGTCAGTGGAAAGATTTCCACTGGGGGGCTTAAATCGATTTTACGTGGCCACAATCCTCGCCCTTACTTCCGTCGCGATTTAGACAAATAATTTGTTCAGTCCGCATGAAGGCCTCCTAACTCATCAGTGCAACATCTCCGTGAACACCGTAAGCCTGTCCAGGAAAATTGTGGATAGGTACACTGACTTACTCGACATTACCTTAAAAGAGTTGACTACGACGTTAAACTCCAAAGAAACAAAAGAAAAGAACTAATTCTGAAGTAAAACATAGGTCGTGGGTGTACACATATGAATCTCTTCAATGAGGGGGTACTAACAAGTACACATAATCTACATGTATGTTTGAGACACACGTGAACATATGTGGCGAAAGAATGTTAACTGCTTACTAGTATGTTTTAGCCTGTGAAGTGGTTGGGTAAATGCCGGCTTGATGTGATATAAATAGTTTTGAATGAGCCGTTGAAATACAAACAAACGAACAAACAAACAAACATACAAACTAACTAAATAAAGGACTGCTTAGAATATGCACATGTTCCTTTTCGTTTAGCTGAAGCGAAGAAATGGAAACACTTCAGTAAAAACAATTGTGCAACAATGCCCTTTTTCATAACCACATAACAAGAATTTTACAGGTAAGAGAATTGACATTCACTTATTTCAACTTCAAACATAGACTTTGTGTGCTTGTTCCGTTCTAAGGCGGTTCTTCTGTCGCAATTTATTTTTGTTATGGTTTGTCTTTCGGTGTTTGTGTCGCTTATATTTTATTATTTTGGATAGCCTATTGGCCATTTTGTGGGAAAGTAACTGTCCTTTTGGCTTTCCGCTATTGATATTTCCATTAGAGTCTGTTGTTTCATGTTTGTGTTTCGTTCCCTTTGGTGTCTCTGATGGGAGCTGTGGGTTAATTGTTTCGATTCCTGATCATTGCCTCCACTTCTATTTTGTTACACACAGTCATGAAAGGTTTTGAGTAAAAATAAGGAAACTGAGCCGGGGCAAAGCATTTCCTACAATTTACATCACGTGATCAAGTCCGTGAAATGAAAACCCCCGTACACCCCACTTTATATACAGAAAACTGGGGTTTACGGGGGTATACATTATTTTTCTTATTTCAGCTCCAAAACATAGGTTGTGGGTACATTGAGGCGGTTCTAACGAGCACCCATAACCTATGTTTGCAATATTTATAAAAAAATATCACGGATTTTCATCAGAAAAGTAGCCATTTTGGAGATATGAAAAATGCACAATGTCGCACGGGTGTGTTTTCGTAATGACATGTGCGCCCATCGAAGACTCAGATCAGCCTGCACAGTCTTCATTGTCCGCTCTAAGGATAGCTAAGGGCCAAAGGCTCAGTCATGCAGCACTAGAAGTCTCTGGTCAGACTATATGTATGCGCAGCCTGGTCTGATTCTTCGCGTGGCGCACATGTAAATTGTAGGAAATGCTGTGCTTCGGCTCAAATATTATACAGATCTACCCTCAGTTTGCACGTTGTTAAACTTTATTGGTCAGTAGTAGTCACGTGGACATCAGCAGTATGGGCGCTGCATAAATAATTTTGGGTAAACTATCGTCCAAAAAATGACAGTAAACCCGTCAGTGTGCCTTCTTTAAATTAATTCCCATAGAACAACCTTCATAAAAGCTTTAACTGAAATGGCAATTGCAATAATCAGTAACCAGTCTTGGAGCTGAACACTGCCAATTTACCTCGAAGTAATTTACATACCCTCCGATGGGCGACACTTGACAGAAACATCCTCGTCATGCTCACAATCATGGCTTCCCCAGGCATTAAATCTGCACTGTGCAAGCGAGCACTCTTCCCCAGTACATCGAACGTTGTCCATCCAGATAGTTCCTCTACCTTCACCATAGTAAGCGTCACTATGGGCGGTACCACCTCTGTAAATAGAGGATATTTACTTTTTTGAGATGAATACCAAAAATATTTCATCGAGTGTGTTGAAAATATCAGAATTTTCACGAGTGCGAAGCACGAGTGCAAATTATGATGTTTTAAACACACAAGATGAAATATTTTTGATATTTAAGTAAATTTTCTTTTTATTTGATAATATTTTAGGACACTTACTGTAATTGATCAATCGGATCTTACGTCACAGTTTTTGCTTGGCTATGACGTCACAACTGTCAGTTGCAAAATATAAACAGATCGCCATTTTTAATACATCATTTTTACAGTTCAAAGAATGTTTTTTCAAGGTATATTCCGGAATTATTTTATAGATAACATATGAATTTTGGCGAGAAAAGTAGTCCGGGCTGCTACTGTGAAAATAACATTCACACTGTGAAAATATCATTTATATTTTCACACTGTGAAAATATAACTTTTATTTGTTTCAGATATGCATTGGTTTCACTGCTATGTATAAAATAAAGGGTGCTATTGCATTACGAAAACACACCTTTTCAAATGCATTGTAAATTTTATCACCGAAAAAAAAAATGAAAATTTTCAGAAGAAAAATTTCGATATTTTTCTAATTTCTGCTCAAAACATAGATTGTGGATACTTGTTTGAATCACCTCGACGAGGCGGATCTAACGAGTACCCAAAATCTATGTTTTTGAGTAGAAATAAGAAAAATAATGTTTACCCCTGTAAACCCCTGTTTTACTATAAAAAGTAGGGTTAAAGGGGGTCAAAATTATATAGGTATGTTTTCGTGATGATAAACAATTAAACAAGGTACTAATCTCAATAACAGCAGACGACGTTCCCACAATTTTGTTTTTCATTAGTGAGAGCCAGGGTTGTCATTTCATGTGAATTGTTGGCAGGCGATTCACTTGACAGAGTTTTACAGGGAGCTTGCTTTCCAAAATATTAAGAAAGGACAGTCTGCAAAGATTTGGAATGCTGACATTTAAACGCTAAAATTGTTGTGACAACAATTCTGTTTGGTAGAATATTCGGTTAATTTAAGGGGCCATAAGGGCCTGTTATGTTAAAACAATTTTCTTTCTTTCTTTTATTTCTTTCTTATTTTTCTGTGATAACATCTTTGCAAATAACTGCATTTATCTTATGACGTCGCATCTAACAATATAATAACGCCATGTAATAAATTCAATAGTCCACTTGTGGATTAAATACGGAAATTAGCTAGATACACCGCGTAATGCTACAAGTACGACGTCCTTAACGACGTTGCGTCTACTAATGGCGGAATAATGACATATTTGTAAAGAAATCCTGAATAAAATGGGCTTTAAATGTCAAATGACAAATAGAATCTTGTATTTGTGATCATGTATGATTAAATTTATTAAATTGTTTGAGGAAAAGGCAAACAATGCTCAGGGAAACCTCGCATTTTATCCATTTTCCTCAACTCGTTAAATAAATTCAATAATACATGAACACTCATTAACGAAATGATCTTATCAAAGTGTCAAAACATGAAATCACTGCTGAAGAAGGAATCTTATCAGGATCTAAACTGTTTGTCGTGTCAATATATTACATCAAGTTATTTGTTAGTCAGCAATGGGTGTGGCTTAATTAATTTATGCAGTGGGATAAGGGTTAAAGGTTAAAGGAAACGGTCAAAGACCCCCGTTTAGGCACATCTACCTAATCTTCACTCTAAGAAAATCGACGCACCAGTGCTGTCAGTGCTTTTATTAAGCGCTCTTCATGCTGGGTATTTTTTTCGCAACAGACGACATTTTGAAATATTTACCTCATTTTTTTTCCATAAATCCGGATTTGACATTTCATGCAAATTGTCTCCATGGGAGACAATTTGCATGAGAAGTCAAATCCTGTTTTCTGGAAAAAGAAGACAAAAACCAGTGCTTCAGCTGAAGTGCACGACCCGCCAGATGCGTTTAGCTTTATGAGTGTTACCATATATGGGTATGGCGTCCATTTTGGTCATGTGACCTGGATCTAAAACGGTTCCCGCAATAAATGCGCCTTATCGTAAATATATCTTATACTTAGTACTGTATTCTGAATCGTTTGCAGGATAAAATGCATTCTCACTTTTCCAATACAAAAGCATATGTGTCAAAGTTTGACCTAGGCACAAAGAAGGTCAAGGTCAACCCAGAGTCACCATTTTAGCAATTTATGATGGGCCTACGTCCCAGATGCTATTTATCAAGTTTCGTGGAAATCTGCCCAGTGGTTCTGGAGAAGACTATTTTTGAAGCGTTTTTCCCATATATGGCTTGGCGGCCATTTTGGTCATGTGACCTGGACCCCATGAGCAAATTTTAGTTTCCCCCACCCCATAGAGGCTCCATATGAAATTTGACTTCAAACGGCCCAACGGTTTCCGAGGAGAAGCGGTTCGAAAATTTTCACATTTTCGTCTCGGCGAAGTTATACTAAATGGAATGTAATATTTCGCAAGTTCATTTGTAAGATCTCTTTGATATCTATCAGTATGCCAAAAATTGTTTAAATATTCCAAGCGGTTAAGTCACTATCACCAATTTTCACAAACGGGTTACGGACGGACAGACAGACAGACCATATATGGCTTGGCGGCCATTTTGGTCATGTGACCTGGACCCCATGAGCAAATTTTGGTTTCCCCAGGCCCATAGAGGCTTCATATGAAATTTGATTTCAATCGGCCCAACGGTTTCCAAGGAGAAGCAGTTCGAAAATTTTCACATTTTTCGCCTCGGCGAGGCTGTACTAAATGGAATGTAATATTTCGCAAGTTCATTGGTTAGATCTCATTGATATCTATCAGTATGCCAAAATGTTTAAATATTCCAAGCGGTTAAGTCACTATCACTAATTTTAACAAACGGGTTACGGACGGACCCAAAGAAGGTCAAGGTCAACCCAGGGTCACCATTTTAGCAATTTATAATGGACCTACGTCCCAGATGCTATTTATCAAGTTTCGTGGAAATCTGCCCAGTGGTTCTGGAGAAGACTTTTTTTGAAGGGTTTTTACCATATATGGCTTGGCGGTCATTTTGGTCATGTGACCTGGACCCCATGAGCAAATTCTGGTTTCCCTATCCCATAGAGGCTCCATATGAAATTTGACTTAAATCGGACCAACGGTTTCCGAGGTGAAGCAGTTCAACAATTTTCACATTTTTTGCCTCGGCGAGGCTATACTAAATGGAATGTAATATTTCGCAAGCTCATTGGTTAGATCTCATTGATATATATCACTATGCCAAAAAAAGTTTAAATATTCCAAGCGGTTAAGCCACTTTCACCAGTTTTCACAAAAAGGTTACGGACGGACAGACAGACAGTCCATTTATGGCTTGGCGGCCATTTTGGCAATGTGACCTGGACCCAATGAGCAAATTTTGGTTTCCCCAATCCCATAGAGGCTCCATATGAAATTTGACTTCAATCGGCCCAACGGTTTCCGAGGAGAAGCAGTTCAAACATTTTCACATTTTTTGCCTCGGCGAAGCTATACTAAATGGAATGTAATATTTCGCAGGTTCATTGGTAAGATCTCATTGATATCTATCAGTATGCCAAAAACTGTTTAAATAATCCAAGCGGTTAAGTCACTATCACCATTTTTCACAAACGGGTTACGGACGGACAGACAGACCATATATGGCTTGGCGGCCATTTTGGTCATGTGACCTGGACCCCATGAGCAAATTTTGGTTTCCCCCATCCCATAGAGGCTCCATATGAAATTTGACTTCAATCTGCCCAACGGTTTCCGAGGAGAAGCAGTTCAAAATTTTTTACATTTTTTGCCTCGGCGAGGCTATACAAAATGGAATGTAATATTTCGCAAGTTCACTGGTAAGATCTCATAGATATCTATCAGTATGCCAAAAATTGTTTAAATATTCCAAACGGTTAAGTCACTATCACCAATTTTCACAAACGGGTTATGGACGGACAGACAGACAAACCATATATGGCTTGGCGGCCATTTTGGTCATGTGACCTGGACCCAATGAGCAAATTTTGGTTTCCCAAGTCCCATAGAGGCTTCGTATGAAATTTGATTTCAATCGGCCCAACGGTTTCCAAGGAGAAGCAGTTCGAAAATGTTCACATTTTTCGCCTCGGCGAGGCTATACTAAATGGAATGTAATATTCCACAAGTTCATTGGTTAGATCTCATTGATATCTATCAGTATGCCAAAAATTGTTTAAATATTCCAAGCGGTTAAGTCACTATCACCAATTTTCACAAACGGGTTACGGACGGACCCAAGGAAGGTCAAGCTCAAGCCAGAGAAACCATTTTAGCAATTTATGATGGGCCTACGTCCCAGATGCTATTTATCAAGTTTCGTGGAAATCTGCCCAGTGGTTCTGGAGTAGACTATTTTTGAAGGGTTTTTACCATATATGGCTTGGCGGCCATTTTGGTCATGTGACCTGGACCCCATGAACAAATTTTGGTTTTCCTATCCCATAGAGGCTCCATATGAAATTTGACTTAAATCGGCCCAACGGTTTCCGAGGAGAAGCAGTTAAAAAAATTTCACATTTTTTGCCTCGGCGAGGCTATACTAAATAGAATGTAATATTTCGCAAGCTCATTGGTTAGATCTCATTGATATCTATCAGTATGCCAAAAATTGTTTAAATATTCCAAGCGGTTAAGTCACTATCACCAGTTTTTTACAAACGGGTTACAGACAGACAGACCGACCATATATGGCTTGGCGGCCATTTTGGTAATGTGACCTGGACCCCATGAGCAAATTTTGGTTTCCCCCATCCCATAGAGGCTCCATATGAAATTTGACTTCAATCGGCCCAACGGTTTCCGAGGAGAAGCAGTTCAAAAATTTTCACAATTTTTGCCTCGGCGAGGCTATACTAAATGGAATGTAATATTTCGCAAGCTCATTGGTTAGATCTCATTGATATCTATCAATTTGCCAAAAATTGTTTAAATATTCCAAGCGGTTAAGTCACTATCACCAATTTTCACAAACAGGTTACGGACGGACGGACAGACTGACAGACGGACAGACTGACAGAATGACAGACTGACAGACTGACAGAATGACAGAATGACAGAATGACACGGTGATTTTAGGGCACTCTTAGAAATCAACCGACTTCAGTCGGTTTCTTTTTCTGCGGGTCGTGCAATACCAACAATTTGTCGTCTGCTGAATTAGCCCAGAGATTGGTTAAGCATAACTTTGGAAGATATCACTCATTGCCCTTATGGACGTTCCGGGAGTTTGATACTTACCGGAACCCTAGAGAGCGACATACAACTGCAGCTTCAACTTCGTCAAACCTATCATCACAAACAGTCCCCCATGCATTATTGTAAAACACTTCTACTCGTCCTGAGTAGGGGGTGGGGCCACCCACAAGGCGAAATTTGACTGAAAAAAGAAAAGAAATTTGTCACTACGACAGAGATGCCCCGCCCTTGGGCCTTCCTCACCCAGAAACAATAATTTTGCCAGACAAATTACGTTGAAGAAGTGCCATAACTCCCTTAAAATGGCAGATTTTGAACTAAAACAGACTAGACCTATGTTTTATGTTTAATACCTCTGCATCTTTTCAAAGGATATCGACTGAAAACCATTTTTGCCATGTATAGAAAGGCAATAACTCCAATAATTAGGGGCTGATTTTACCTCAAGTCAAATTTGGCAAGTACTTTATCATTATATATCTATGTACATCACGAAATCACGCCTATATAATTTTGACCAAAATACCCAGCTTTTACGCCTTTTAGATTATAAAATTGGGGTTTACAGGGATATATTTTTTTTTCTTATTTCTGTTCAAAAAGATAGATTGTGGGTACTCGTAAGAATCGCCTGGTGGAGGTGGTTCTAACCAGCACCCACCGTTCTAATGAACACCCGAAATCTAGGTTTTTAGCAGAAATTTGAAAAATACAAGAATTTTTACGAAAATTACCAGAATTTTTTATCTGAAATATTCATTTTTTATGCTAAAATTTTCAGTATATTTGAATAGGCATGTTTTCGTACTTTTTACAAGATGTCAAACGGAAATCATTTTTCATTCCCTGGCAGCCATATCAGTCAAGTGACTTTAACCATTTCAATAAACTCTTGTTCATCCTTCCCATTAAGGGGAATGAGAACACCTTCAGGGGAGGCAACTCCTGCAAAAGTATTTTTGTCTCCCATGTCAATAGGGGTCAACTCTTAAAGGAAAGAATTTGGTCCTGTGGAGCAAATTCTTTCCTTTAAGAGTCTACCCCTTTTTCAGTGGAAAAGGGCTTATAGAAAATGGGACAGGAAGTCCCGAAAGTTGTCTCCCTTTGAAAAATGGCGAAAAAATATGACAGGTGTTCCCATTCCCCTTAAGGCTTCATATGAAATTTGCATAAACTTTGCCCACATTATGAAAACATGCCTATACAAATGCATTGTAAACTTTACCGCAGAAAAAAAAACACGAAAATTTTAAGATTAATTTTTGATATTTTTCTTATTTCTGCTCAATATATAGATTATGGGTACTCGTTAGAACCGCCTCATTGAGGCGGTTCTAACTAGTACCCACAATCTATATTTAGAATATAGATTGTGGGTACTCGTTAGAACCGCCTCACTGAGGCCATTCTAACGAGTACAAACAATCTATATACTGAGGCGGTTCAAACGAGTACCCACAATCTATATTTTAGAGCAGAAATAAGAAAAATAAGGTTTCCCCCTTGTAAACCCCTTTTTTACTACATAAAAGTGGGGTTCGAGGGAGTCAAAATTATAAAGGCTTGGTTTTGTGATGAGCTGTTTTAACTTTTGTATCTGAGTGACCCCGGACCTAATTGACCTTTGGTGCACACGCAGCGTCATTAATTCATTTAGCAGATTGCATATACTATTAAAGTTCAGATGCAATTACAGTTTTGGAAGCAAAAATATTAATTGCCACCTTTATGTCATAATAAGCACAGTTTACAAAATTCAACCTTGGTTTAGTATAAGATGGGCCAATGTCAACCCAGACTCGTCATTTAAAATAAATTACAAGTCACCGATGCTAAATTCAAGTTTCAAGGCAATAGGACAGCCGACTTCAGAGAAAAAAATGAAGATTTTTTTGTTATGTGGTCATGACGGCCATCTTGGTCATGTGACCGGGACCAGTTGAACAAAAACTCATTTCTTCCATCCCATTAAAGCTTCATATGAAATTTGACTTCAGTTTGCCCAGCATTTTTAATGAATATTAAATTTTAATTTTGATATCTGAGTGACGTTGGTCCAAGGTCAAGTAGTGACCTTGACTTTTGATACTTAAGTATTTTCATTTACTCATTCAAGTGACTGCATTTTCAAAAATAAATTTCACAGGCAACAATTATTTTTCAAAAAGTAAACTATGTCCACCTTTTTCCCATATAAAAGCATATGCAACAAAATCTGACATTGGCGTAAAATAGGTCAAACTCAAGTAAGAATCATCATTTAAACAAAGAATGATGGGCCTGAGACCTTTATACTACATACATGTACCAAGTTTCAAATTAATCTGACTATTGGTTCCTGAGAAAAAGGGTTTTCAAGTGTTTTTACCATATATGGGCATGGCTTCATGTTTGTGGGTTGTTTGATTTTTGTGTTCTCGGAGATGTTGCACCGATGAGTTAGGAAGCCTTCATGCAGACTGAACAAATTGTTTGTCTAAATCGCGACGGAATCAAGGGCGAGGATTGCGGCCGCGTAAAATCGGTTAAAGCCCCCTCCCGCATCACCCCGCACCCACCCCCAAGTGAAATTCTTTTTGCTGACCATTCCAGGCCGGCTCTTCTGTCGTGGTTAATTTTTGTTATGGTTTGTCTTTGGGTTTGTGTATCGCTTATATATTTTTGTTTTGAATGGCCAATTGGTCATTTTGTGGGAAAGTAACTGTCCTTTTGGCTTTCCGCTATTGGCGTTTCCATTAAGGTCTAGTTATTTACTGCCGGTCTCGGTACTCAGTCGGATGCGCGTCTTACTGGTTATCAGGAGGACGCGGGTTCGATTCCTGCTGGGGTTGGCAACATTCTTTCGCGGGGATTGCTCATGAAATCTTTTCTATGGTCATTCTGTACCTTCCGCTGATTCAAGAAGGGCAGTTGCCAGTTTCTTGCGAATGAATGTGCACTGTACTGGTTACCGCTTACGTATAAGCCTGCCTAGGAAAGTGTGGATAGGTAAACTGATCGACTCAAAAATGGGCCGTTAAACTCAAATACAAACAAACTAGTTATTTAATGTTTGTGTTTCTTTCCCTTTGGCGTCTCTGGTTGAAGGTGTGGGTTAATTGTATCTATTCCTGATCATTGCCGTCACTTTTATTTTCAAGTGCATAGAGTATATAGGTAAGGTGAACAAGCGTAATTGATTTTCATTTCCTTTTTCGTAACAGCTTTTATATGAAATTTGGTTATAAATGCCCCAGTGTTTTTGATCGCCTTGGGTCAAAGTCAAATAATGATCTTGACCCTGAATACCTACACAATTTCATTTACTTATTCAGCTTACTGCATCTACAGGTTTTCATACCCCTGGCTGCAATGATGTCCAAACATTATGCGGTTTTGACCTTTTCCCCATACAATAGTCTATTTCACCATTTGATCTTGGCTTAGAATAGGTCAAAGTCATCATAGGGTCGCCATTTTAACAAATTATGCTGAGTTCAAATCCACATTGTTTCATATTAAGAGTCATGGTAATCAGCCCATCGGCTCTGGAGAAGCTTTTTAGAGTGTTTTTACCGTATATGCGCATATATGCGTATATGCGTTTGTAACCAAACTTATATTTGTTTTTATTTCCTTGTTCCTAAAAATTTTCAATTCGCAAAGGGCCAACTCGTTTCTGAGAAAAACATGTTTCAATGTTCATATTCTTATTGATCTTGGGCAAAGGTCATGGAAGGACCTTGACCTTGAAGGCTCATGTAGTAACATTTACTCATTCAACTTACTGCATCTACCAATTTTCAGATCACAGGCCGCAATAGTTTCCAAAAATATGCCGTTTTCACTTTTTCCCAATACAAAAGTCTACGCGACCAAATTTAACCTTGCGGTTAAATAGATCAAGGTCATGCAATGGCCATCATTTGAACAAACTAAAATGAGTCTGAGTCCCCAATGCGACATACCAAGTTTCGTGACAATCGGTCCGCTGGTTCTAGAGAAGAAGATTTTTGAAAGGTTTTTGCCTTACATTGACATGTCAGGCATCTTGGTCATGTGACTTTGACCCCACGAACAAAATCACGAAAACATGCCTATATAATTTTGACCCCCTTGAACCTAACTTTTATAAAGTAAAACTAGAGTTTCCGGGGGTATACCTTATTTTTCTTATTTCTGCTCTAAAATATAGATTGTGGGTACTCGTTAGAACCGCCTCGATGAGACGGTTCTATCGAGTGCCCACAATCTATATTATGAGCAGAAATAAGAAAAATATCACAATATTTCATCTTTAAATTTTCATTTTTTCTGCAATAAAGGTGGCAATGTATTTGTATAGGCGGGTTTGCATAATGAACTTGAAATTTGACTTCAATCGGCCCGACAGTTTCAGAGGAGAAGCTGTTTGAAAATGTTGTCAGACAACAGACATACAAACGACAACAGGAAAAGGACCCTTGCCATACTCTGAGCTCACCTGTAAGCCTTCGGCTCAGGTGAGCTAATAATTGGAATCAATTTTGTATTATGTTTATAGCAAGCCGAATCGAGACATTTGGAGGCACGAATGCACGCTTACAGAAACACACACACGTTCTTTCTCTCAAACATTTTCACGAGCTCTCTCAAACTCTCACTCTCTACCTCACTCTTTCTGTGCCCACGCCCATTAGGGCTTGGAGTGATAGATTGGGCTGCATGGTGCTTCTGCACAGATCTTAAGTCAACCAACTTGGAGTACTTGCAAACCTCTTATGGAATCTAAGCCTGCCCAGGTGCAAATCGGGCCGTTCCCTAGCGGTTTCTTTGGATAAGTAGCAACATTCTCTCTCTCTCTCTCTCTCTCTCTCTCTCTCTCTCTCTCTCTCTCTCTCTCTCTCTCTCTCTCTCTCTCTCTCTCTGTCCCTGCTTGCGTGCGTGTTCATGGGTGCTTGTCGTTATTCTATTACAGTAAAACTTCGATGGCTCGAACACCGATGGCTCGTTGACCATGGCTGAGTCGAACCCGTTATTGTGTCCCGAGGAATTTCTCAACAAAAGAAAAATTGAGGGTAATTGGGAAAATTTCCTCCTATTCTCCTGAATATATATGCTGTGTGCACTCATTAGAATCGCCTCGATGAGGCGATTCTAATGAGTACACACAGTATACATATTCATTATAGAACATCGAAAAGATGTCAAAAAGAATCTCGTTATTCGTCCTGACAGTAACCTCAGTGGTTCGAACTACCCCTGTCTCGAACAGATTTTCGAGGTCCCAAAGGTGTTCGAGCCATTGAAGTTCGACTGTAGTACATTTCTTCCTACTGACAGTTCTTTGTCAGCACTGAAACCAGGCTTGGTGGCTCGGACGGTTGTTGGCCTGGCTGGTGACAAGGAGGTCGAGGTTCTATAGTATCCAGCAACATTGTTTCATAATATACTGTTATTAATCAAGTAATTTCGTATTGGCCCAGGTACAGGTCCGAGGTCTGCTGTATTGGCACGAGGCCGAAGGCCGAGGCCAATATAGCTGACCGAGGACCTGTACCTGGGCCAATACGAAATTACTTGATTAATGACAATTTTATTAATTGACGCCATTAAAAACATGATTTATGATTTTTGAATATTGGTTGACCTTGTGTAATATAGGATAATCAATTAATAAAGGTTTATAATGATATACTTTCTATGGCCATTCTCTCCATTCCTGGCACTGTTTCGAGAATTGATGCTTTTGGTTATTGGCTGGATAATATGCAGCGTACTGGTAATACTCGTAAGTGTGCCCGGTTAAAGGGTGAAAAGGTTTTTCTCACTGGCTCGAAATGGCCGCAATTGTACTGATTGGGACTTTACTTCCAAACAAAAACACATGAAAAGGTAATAAAATGAACGGCACTTTGCCGGACTGGATATTGTTAATAATGAAATAAATAAAAAACAACAACAACAACAACAACACTGTCTTGATCCAACGTAAGAAGAAATAAGCCAGCCTTCGACCTGCAAAGTCTTGGATGCATAAACTGACCTGAGTCTTCGGTGGTCGGTCTCAAAGATTTTCAAAAAGGTACTTTTGTCCTGGGTTTATTACATGTATTTAAGGGGAATGAAACACCTGCAAAAGTGTTTACGTCTCCCATGATTATAGGGGCTCCTTAGGAGCAACTTCTTTACTTTAGGAGATGTCCCCTTTTTCAGTGTGAAAGGGCTTATAGAAAAGCGAACAGGAAGTCCAAAAAGTTGTCTCCCTTTGGACTAGAAATGTGTCAGTACGACACAGATATCCCGGCCCAGGGGCCCCCTCACCCCAAAAGATTCATATTACAATAACACCTGCATTGAATAGAATAACTCGCCTGAAAAACTTTCCTTGAGGTCATTGGCATAGGTTGGGGTATTGCTAATTAAACCTTTGAAAAACAATTGTCATCATTCCAAATATGAACTCAATCTATTGAATGGTTTGGAAAATATGAGCTCTTAACTAGAAATGTGTCAATACAACACAAATGCCCTCGCCCAGGGGCCTACCTCAACCCCCCCCTCCCCCTTAAGTCACGGAGCGGGGTTATGGCTGAATGAAATCTTTTACCTGTATCTATCATCATTCCAAATATGTAGAAAATCCATCACATGATTCAGGAAATATGAACTCTCAAAAATGTTATATAAACTAGAGCGATGACCAAGTTTTTCTAAAAATAGCCATAGTGACCTTGACCTTTAAAGTCGAAATGGCTCGAGATATTGTCATAAGGAACATTTGCGTGAAGTTATATTGAAATCGGTGAAGAAATGTAAGCGCTAGAGGGATGACAAATATTTTTTCTAAAAATAGCCACAGTGACCTTGACCTTGATAGTGGAACTCGCTAGAGATATTGTCATAAGGAACATTTGTGTTGAAATGAGTCAAGAAATGTAAGCGCTAGAGCGATGACAAACAAAGTTTTTCTAAAAATAGCCCAAGTGACCTTGATCTTGAAAGTCAAAATAGCTTGAGATATTGTCATAAGGAACATTTTTGTGAAGTAATATTGAAATTGTTGAAGAAATGTAGGCGCTAGAGCTATGACAATGTTTTTCTAAAAATAGCCACAGTGACCTTGACCTTGAAAGTGGAACTCGCTAGAGATATTGTCATAAGGAACATTTGTGTGAAGTTATATTGAAATCAGTGAAGAAATGTAGGCGCTAGAGCAATGACAAAGTTTTTCTAAAAATAGCCACTGTGACCTTGACCTTGAGGCCATGACCTTAAAAGTTGAACTTGCACGAGATATTTCTATAAGGAACATTTGTTTGAAGTAATAATTGAAATTGGTGGTACAAATACCTTAACCAAAGTCTTAAACATTAAAATTTTTCTAATTCTGTGACCTTGACCTTGAGGTCATGGGTATGGGTGGGGGTATTGCTGAATAAACTATTGGACGTATATGTATCATCATAGTAAATATAAATCAAATCCATTGTATGGTTATGAAAATATGAGCTCAAGTTCTACCTGGTACAAATACCTTAACCTGGGTCTTAAACGTTAGAAATTTCTAAGTTTGTGACCTTGACCTTGAGGTCATGGGTATGGGTGGGGGTATTGCTGAATAAAACTTTGGACCTATATCTATCATCATACTAAATATAAACCAAAAGTATTTTATAGTTTGGAAAATATGAGCGCAAGTTCTACCTTGTACAAAAACCTTAACCTGAGTCTAACAGGATTACGTACGTACGTACACACTTTCGTACAGAAGGACGTACATTCGGACACCCGTACGCACGTACACACGTACGCACGTACACACGTACCCACGGACGCACGTATGGAAAACCGAAAAACTCTATGCCCCCGGCATCATCCGATGCGGGGGCATAAAATTGTTAAAATTAAAACTTTCTAAGTCTAAAACCTTGACCTTGAGGTCATGGGACAGAGTCGAGGTTATGGCTGAATGAAACGTTTGATCTGTATCTATCATCATTCCAAATATGAAGCAAATCCAACAAATGGTTTAGGAAATATGATCTCTAAAAAGACATAACATAAAAAATTTCTAAGTCTGTGACCTTGACCTTGAGGTCAGGGGTGGGGAGTATGGCTGATGAAATTTTCTATGCCTGTGACCTTGACCTTGAGTTCATGTTGATGGTTTGGGGTACTGCTGAATATCACTTTAGTCATTTTTCTATAATAGCACCAAATATAAACACAATCCATCATACGGTTTGGAAAATATGAACTCTTCAAAAATCAACATAAAAAAATTCTAAGTGTGTGACCTTGACCTTGAAGTCTTAGGCATGAGTGGGGTTATTGCCAAATAAATCTTTGGACCTGTATCTATCATCATAACAAATTTATATAAAAAAACAAATCTATCATATGGTTTGGAAAATACTAGCTCTTTGAAAGCTTTAACATTATAAATTCTAAGTCTGTTACCTTTACTTCGAGGTCATGGCCATGGGTAGGGGTATCTGGCGGTATCACTGAATGAATCTTTGGGCGTATATCTATCATCGTAACAAATATGAACCAAATCAATCATAAAGTTCAGGTTCTAACTAGTGCAATTATCTTAACCTGAGACTTAAAAATAAAAAAACATTCTAAGTTGGTGACCTTGACCTTGAGGTCATTGACATGTGACATGAGGGGGGTTATTGCTGAATAAAACCTTGCACCTATATCTATCGTCATACGAAATATGAACGAAATCCATCGTATGCTTTGGAAGGTATACGCTCTTAAATAATAAGGTTCTACCTGGTACAAATAGCTTTACCCGAATCTAAGTCTATGGCCTTTGAGGACATAGGCATGAGTGGGGTATTGCTGAATAAAACTTGGCACCTATATATATCATCACATCAAATATGAACCAAAATGTTCTAGAAAAGGTTATCCATTTTATACTTTGAAAGATATGAGCTCTAAAATAATAAGGCTCTTCCTGGTACAAATACCTAAACCCGAGTCTTCAACATTAAAACATTCTTAGTTCATAACCTTGACCTTGAGGTCATATGCATGGGTGGGGGTATTGCTGAATAAAACTTTGGACCTATATCTATCATCATCCAAAATATGAACCAAATCCATCACATGGTTTGGAAAATATGATCTCTTAAAAGTTCAGGCTCTACCTGGTACAAAAAACCTTATTAAACCTGAGACTAACAGGATTACGCACACAGGCACATATGCACGTACGCACGTACCCACAGACGCACGCACGGAAAACCAAAAAACTATATGCCCTCGGCATCATCCGATGCGGGGGTATAAAAATGGCGGAAAATATGTCAGGTGTTGCCATTCCCCTTAAAAGATACCCAACCACAAACTTACCTGAGGCTGCTGTCGCATTCAAAGAGCTATTGCCACAAACCACACCAGCATCCTCATAGTGTGTACAGTCATTTACACCCCACCCACCAAAGGTGCAGTTAGCCAATGAGCTTTCAGTCCCCTTGCATTGTAAGTCGTCCATCCAAATACGACCAACACCTCGTCTGACGAACGCATCCGAGTCGGGGTTTCCTCCTCTAATAATAATAATAATAATAATAATAATAATAATAATAATAACAATAATAGACCGTAATAATTATTTCACTACTGCATACTACTATTACTGCTGCTGATATTTCTAATAATAATAATAACAATAATTGAAATTAAATGTGTATGTAATTCTGATTGCTAATTCAAGTTTTACGAGCGGACTAATGGCCCCGAATTGCTCACCTGGATGTGGAGTGTATTTAGTGCCATTTGATTTCGAAGAAGCATATTTTTGAGAGATTTTATACCTGCCCTACATCATAAAGTAGATTATATTTTCTTGTCCTTTGGGATCATTATTCCATTGTGGAATTTTGAAATATCTGAGGGTCACTGATGAGGCCTAATTGGCCGAAACTAGCTAGTCTGGCCCAGAAAACATATACACTCCATATTTTTCAGTTCTGTGGTGTATTCCTTGCTTCCAAAGGATAACCCTTTCATAGAACATATTTACCATGGCAGCCATCTTGGTCATGTAACCTAAACCATTTGAACAGATTTTCGTTCCTGCATTCCATTAAGGCTTCAAATAAAGTTTGGCTTAGATCTGCCTAGCTGTTTTTTTTTATTCGTTTTATTTCATATATGTGTATTTCTGGACTTCAGTGAGTGATTTGAACCTTTAGTACACATGGAGCTCATCGTTTAGCTGACTGCATTTACCATCGAAGTTTCAACAATTTCTACCTTCAACAAACAAAAGCACGGATGACAAAATTAGACCTTGGCGTAAAATGGGTCAAGCTCAACACAGACACATTATTTGAACAAATCATTAGGGACTGAGTACCAAATGCTACATTCCAAGTTCTCACGCAATTTGTCTTCTGGTTCCACTGACTAGTTTTGAAGATTATTTACCACAAGTGGCAATGTCGACCATCTATATCATATAACCTGGACCAATTGAAAAAAAAACTTCATTTCTTCCATCCCCTAAAAGCTTCATATGAAAATTGTCTTCCATTTTCCGAGATTTCTTTTAAAGTAACAAATTTTAATTTTGATATATTTTGTGTGTGACCTTGGTCCAAGGTCAAGGAGGGACATTGGACTTTGATACTCATGTAACATTATCTACTCATTTAGTTGATCGGCAATACAAACTAAATGTTCAAAAGCAACAATAGTTCCCGGAAAACCCGAAATATTAGTATTTATTACATACCTACTATAGGAAAATTACATTAAAACCTTTCAATACATGCTCAGTTTTCGCTATTTTGATGGCACAGTCACGTGACGGGGCCAAAAATCCATATGATATGGATTTTTGGCACTGCCTTTCCATATTGGCACTGCTCCACTCTGTTACTGTAGCAACAGAACGTTAATGCCGTACTCCATAGGTTTCAAAATGGCCGCAGAAAAATCACTTCAAACAATGTCAACCCGACAGGACCTAGACAGAGCGATAGAAGACAGTGATAACAATAGATTTTGAAAAAAAATCTGATATTTCGTGGCAAGCATGAAAAATGAAAAACAAGATACTTTTTAAAAGAAGTTCACTCACGATTGGGAAGCATTGTGAAGGGCGATGCCTTCAAGCACAGCAGGGATGTCCCAACATTTGAAACAATAAGGTCTTGCCAACAACCTTAAACGAAGAGATCCCTTCACTTATGAACAGCTGAAAATTGTGCGGAAGAAATCTGAAGGAGGAAATAGTTTCTAGGAAAATATGTCCCCAAAAATTGTCTTGTATTTTAACGTAAACAACCACCGCGACCGACTGCTACACACGGAATCGATTATGCTGTAGCATGATGAATGACACTAAGAGCCTTTAAAATTAAAATGGTCTTCAAATAAGCACACAACATTCTGTAAAATACCTTAAAGCGCATTCTTTGTACTGCAGAAATTCTATATTTAAAATGGCGATTTTTTGTTTTGGTTTTGTACAGTTGGGACGTCACTTGTGACGTAATTTGTATAGGCCTACTAATAAGTTATTTAATTTAAAAGGAATTTCTTTTTTTTTTTTCGGCGGATACCGAAATTATTTGATCTCGCGTGTATCCTATACACACTCGATGAAACGTTCCCGGCATCAACCTTTAAAAAGTAAATATTCTCTTTGTCTTCATTTCTTCACGTTGCATTATAATTATGCTATATAAATGATGTAATAAAGAGGTTATGATATGGTGAAGGTGTGCATCTAAGTCATATTGGCACCGGAAGTCATATTGGCCCTCGGGCTAAAGCTCTCGGGCCAATATGACATACCGGTGCCAATATGACTTAGAGGCACACCTTGACCATACAATAACCTCTATTTTCTACTTTTCCCATACAAAAGCATATGCGACCAAAAATTTGACAATGACGTTAATTAAGTCAAGGTCAAGCCAGATTTAACATGTAAACAAACTATGACAGGGGTAACAACCTACGTCATAGCAGAGATGTCGTACCCATTTCAGGAGCGGCCATATTGGTGTAAATAGGGTAAATAAAATGCTTCAAACTAGATATGTACATTACGAGCCTTCAGTAAATACACTTCAGCTGGTAACGAACAATATTTGCATTCCATCATTGAGCTAATTCCACCTAGAAACATTGAAAAGGCTTCGATAGCTTCGTCACAAGATTTGATTCGGTGCTGTAAACAATGGTAGTTCCGACATCATTGCCAAATCAGCTTGTGTCGAGTTATTTGAAGAAAAGGCCACGTTTCAGAGACAGATTTCAGTATGTTTGATTCTTTTATGACCTAATGCACCGACTGCGCCTTCTTGTTGTGACAAATGCCTTTTGTGTAGTAAACGCCGACAATTCTACGAATGGTTATGACGTCACTGCTCTGACGTAGGTTGCTCCCCCTGTATGAGGGGTTTGAGTTTTCAATGTTTCATACTTAATTTCAAGTTCGAGAGAAGAAGATTTTTGGAGGGGTTTTAACATATATGGTCAAGGCGGACATCTTGGTCATATAGCCTTTATCATTGGAACAAACATTCATATCTCTTTCCTACACCGGCTCCACATGGAATTTGACTCCAACTGGCACTGTAGTTTCAGAGATTTTTGAAACTGTTAACAGATTTATTTGTTTGTTTGATTTGCCGTTTAACGTACCCGGTCATTTTGGAGACGTTGCTTCCAATTTTGTGGGACTTTTACCCGACATTGAGATGAAATGACATCTCAAGTCCTGTCGCCCAATGAAACCAATAGGGTTTATTAGCATGGACGGTCCGCCTCGCACCGCGGTTCCTGGAAAGGCTTAGATCCTCTAAGCGGTTTACCAGTACTAGTGTGCGGGCCGGATTCAGCTCTGCGTGGAAGCATCATGCAGCCCATAAATTTCTTCAAGCCCCTATGGGCGGGGGTGATAAACAGACATAGACGATAGACGACAATGGAACCTGGTCATTCTGAACGGCACCATGGTCCAAGCTAGCAAAGAATAACGGGCCAACGTCGGACAGACAGCGATACGGCGAGCCAGCAGGGCAATGAGCTAAAGGCGCAGGTGAGCTAAAATCCATTGTTTTTACTTTTTCCTATAGAAAAATCTATGTTACATAATTTGACATTGCTGAAATTAGGCCAAATCCAACCCAAAGCCATGATTTTAACAATTTATGCTGGCCTTGAGTCTCCAATGCTGCATATCAAGTCCCAAGACCCATTGGTTTCAGAAGCGAAGGTATGATTTTGGAGTGCTTTTCCTGCCTGGCGACCATATTGGTTCATGTGAGCAAACTCATATTAATTAATTTTCGTTTCCTTATTTCTCAAAGTTTTGTATATAATTTTGGTAACAAATGGCCCAGTGGTTTCTGAGAAGGACTTTCATATCCGAATGATCTTAAATGATATTGACCTTAAATACTTATATAATTTTAGTGCTAATTTTGTTTACTGCATATACCATGATTTCTTTGTCGAGATAGGGGTAGTTCATAATAAAAAGGGTTGTGCCAAGCCATGAGGGATAATTGGGATAACCTTAGGATATATTTATTTTATTTTTATTTTTTTATTTTTGTAAAATAAATGTTTGTTCTAATACCTAAGCACATGACTGTTTGAAGCCATTGTCAAATGGGCTGAAAGCCGTGCTCAAACCACAAAAACCATGTTCATATCATCATCACGAAAACACGCCTATATAATTTTGACCCCCTCGAACTCCACTTTTATATAGCAAAACTAAGGGTTTACAGGGGTAAACCTTTTTTTCTTATTTCTGCTCTTAAATATAGATTGTGGGTACTCGTTAGAACCGCCTCGATGAGGCGGTTCTAACGAGTACCCACAATCTATATTTTGAGCAGAAATAAGAAAAATATCACTATTTTTCATCCAAACATTTTAGGTTTTTTCGCGTAAAGTGCACAATGTATTTGTATAGGCGTTTTTACGTAATGTGATTTTCACGTACTGTTTGATCATGGATTTTGATATGACAAGATGGGCCTTGCTTTCTTTACGTTATGTTGAGCGATGTGATGTTATCGCCCTGAACGTAGTGTTTCATCAGAGTTCTATGCTGACGTCAGAGGGTTACCCGTGTAACAACGTGACTGTAAACAACATTCTGAACTAGCCGCCATGTTGGTTTGCCGGTCGCAGTTGAAGAGTTTATATGGAGTTATAGGGAGCCGTTGGACGCTTTCGTCAAAATTTGCTGTCGGAGTCCCTAGTCATGCAAAAAAACGGTTATCCGTGGTTATTACATTGCATCAACATTTGCCGGATCCCTCGGAAGATATTTGAACATTCGGCTTAGCGGCCTCATGTTCAAACAGCTTCATCGGGGTTCGACAAATGTTATTTGCATGAATAACCATGGTGGGACACTTATACTTTACCAGTCCCTGTTTTCATCGTGGAAAAAGCCACTTATTTACTTGTATAGTGTCTTACAAAAAGTCGCGTGACGGGAGCTAAAATCGCAAAATACGCATTTTTGTGCATTGAAATCATAACAAGAGGGCCCAGAGGGCCCTGAATCGCTCACCTGAGAATCAGTGTCTCTAGTACATTCCTGGCCCAAGGAGTTATAATTTTAACAAACTTGGTAGCGATCCACTAGATTAAGCTTCATACCAAATATCAAAGACCTGGGCCTGCTGGTTTCAGAATAGAAGATTTTTAAAGGTCTTAAAATTCCCTATATAAGTCTTTGTAAAACCAGTGGGCTCCGGCACGGGGACAATTTTGGCACCAGTGCTATAATTTAAATAATCTCAGAAGAGGTCCATTAGATGAAGCTTCATACCAAATATCAAAGACCTGGGTCTTCTGGTTTCAGACAAGAAGATTTTCCCTATATAAGCCCATGTAAAACTAGTGGGCTCTGGTGTGGGGGGGGGGGGGGCAATTTTTTGCGCCAGGGCTATAATTTGAACAATCTCAGCAGAGGTCCACTAGATGAAGCTTCACGCCAAACATCAAAGACCTGGTTTCAGACAAGAAGATTTTTAAAGGTTTTTCCTATATAAGCCTAGGGGTCCTGGTGCAGGGACATTTTGGCCCCAAGGCTATTATTTGAACAATCTTGGTATAGGTCCATTAGATGGAGCTTCATACTAAATATCAAAGACCTGGGCCTTCTGGTTTCTGACAAGAAGATTTTTAAAGGTTTCCCTATATACACCTATGTGAAACGAGTGGGCCCCGACACGGGGGCATTTTTGGCCCCAGGACTATATTTTGAACAATCTTGGTAGAGGTCAACTAGATGAAGCTTTACGCCAAATATCAAAGACCTGGGCCTTCTGGTTTCAGACAAGAAGATTTTAAAAGGTTTTTTCCTATATACGCCTATGTATAACCAGTAGGCCCCAGCGCGGGGGCATTTTTGGACCCAGGACTATATTTTGGACAATCTTGGTAGAGGTCCACTAGATGAAGTTTCATACCAAACATCAAAGACCTGGGCCTTCTGGTTTCAGACAAGCAGATTGTTAAAGGTTTTCCATATATACGCCTATGTGAAACCAGTTGGCCCGGCACGGGGGCATTTTTAGCCCAAGGACTATATTTTGAACAACCTTGGTAGAGGTCTACTAGATGAAGCTTCATGCCAAATATCAAAGGCCTGGGCCTTCTGGTTTCAGACAAGAAGATTTTAAAAGGTTTTCCCTATATACGCCTATGTGAAACCAGTGGGACCCGGCGTGGAGGCATTTTTTGGCCCCAGGACTATATTTTGAACAATCTTGGTAGAGGTCAACTAGATGAAGCTTTACGCCAAATATCAAAGACCTGGGCCTTCTGGTATCAGACAAGAAGATTTTAAAAGGTTTTTCCTGTATACGCCTATGTATAACCAGTAGGCCCCAGCGCGGGGGCATTTTTGGACCCAGGACTATATTTTGGACAATCTTGGTAGAGGTCCACTAGATGAAGTTTCATACCAAACATCAAAGACCTGGGCCTTCTGGTTTCAGACAAGCAGATTGTTAAAGGTTTTCCATATATACGCCTATGTGAAACCAGTTGGCCCGGCACGGGGGCATTTTTAGCCCAAGGACTATATTTTGAACAACCTTGGTAGAGGTCTACTAGATGAAGCTTCATGCCAAATATCAAAGGCCTGGGCCTTCTGGTTTCAGACAAGAAGATTTTAAAAGGTTTTCCCTATATACGCCTATGTGAAACCAGTGGGACCCGGCGTGGAGGCATTTTTTGGCCAAAGGACTATATTTTGAACAAGCTTGGTGGAGGTCCACTAGATGAAGCTTCATACTAAATATCAAAGACTTCGGCCTTCTGGTTTCAGATGGTTTCAGACAAGAAGATTTTTAAAGGTTTTCCCTATATACGCCTATGGGAAACCAGTGGGCCCCGGAGTGGGAGCATTTTTGGCCCCAGGCCTATAGTTTGAACAATCTTCACATCAAATATCGAAGACCTGGGCCTTGCGGTTTCAGAGGAGAAGACTATTTAAGTTTTCATAAAAAATCTATTTTTGGCTCCTGTGACCTTGATGTGCAACGGACCGGAACCATTTGAACAACTTTGAAAGGGGACCACCTAAGGATGATTCCTGTGAAGTTTAGTCAAAATCCGATGTTGTTTGAAGAAAAGGTTTACGGACGCACG